>JAPYYV010013023.1:0-10040 GCA_030522625.1 Copidosoma aretas
TTTTTCATTTTTTGAAAAAATCTTTGCCCAGAGTGAGAATCGAACCCGGCCATCAAGATCAGCAGGCAGACACTCTACCTACTGAGCCATCACGCGGCTGTATAAATACTTATATCCGAGCGCGCGGTGGCTCAGTCGGCTAGGCTGTGGGTCGGCACGCGGGAGACCGCGATTCGATTTCCGGCCTGTGCGACGTCACGAGCAAGCAGTCAAGCACCTCTGTGAATTTTCACATGTGCTTCAATTCCCCCCACACACACACACAGACTTTTTCTAAAAATAGTGTTTTTTCACTTTAGAAACTATATAAGACATTTCTAACGTATTTCCACAAAATTTTTTTTTTACCGATACAAAGCTTCCTCTATGAGGAACCAAAAATACCATTTTTAGAAAAAGTCTGCCTGTCTCTCTCTGTGTGTGTGTGTGTGTGTGTGTGTGTGTGTGTGTAATCAGTCATATCTTAGGAACCCAACGGTAGATTTCGAGGTAGATTTGAATGATTCTGGGCTAAAATTTATGTTTTTTTTATCCTTATGGCGGCTCGGAAAGAAAATTGAAGTTTTATACCTCATTAAGGTTGTTATAACGATTTTTTACGTCCAAAAAGCGGTTTCTTGCTACTTATAGGGTGAAAAAATTAAAAATTTATTTCTTTAATAGTTGTATCTCATAGAGCATTAAGGAGGCTCCCTCGTGCAGAGATGCCGACCCACGTCGTAGGTTACAAATTTGCTCGCAAACTCAGGTAATTGGCATCACTGGCGCAAGGAAAACATAGGCTAACCTGTGGAAATACTATGACTCGATCAATTTTCAATAGAATATCTCGAAATTTTCCAAAGAGGAGACTTTTTTCTACAAGACTTATGCAATCTTATTACGGGAACCGTTGATTTATTCGAGTTATTGGGTTGTTTCCATCGCGTATGCAAGCTCCGCCATAAGAATACGTGTTGGGAAGTGCTATGTAAAATAAATAATATCTCGAAATTTTGCAGAGTAAGCGATATAAATAATTATACCATTGAATTCAGCACATTTTAAACTCTCAAACTGACCTGGTCTAAGTTCGGGAACCGTCACGAGGGATCCTCCTTAAAATAGCTCTATTTTTAATTTTAAATTATCTTGATAAAATATTTTGTTTAGTTTTTATTATAGAAATATTGAGATTTTTGTGGAAACTTTCAAGTGATTTCGATGATTTAAGGCTTAAAATATTGGTTTTCATAACCTTGTATTTATTCCAAAAAAAAATTCAAGTTTCATACCTTATTAAGGATGTTATAACGATTTTTCACGTCCAAAAAGCGGTTTCTTGCTACTTTTAGGGTGAAAAAATTAAAAATTGATTGCTTTAATAGTCGTATCTCTTAGAGCATTAAAACAGCTCCATATTAAACTGAAAAAAATTTTTTACGCCATGTCGTTTTTCTTTATTGAAGAAAAACTACAATTTTGTTGTCTTGAATCAGTCATATCTCAGAAACCCTCCAAATGATTTTAATGATCCAGGGCTCAAACTGTTTCTCTTTATATCCTTATATAGGTGAACAAAAAGATTTGACTTTTTATACCCTATCTAGATTGTTATAACGATTTTTGATGCTAAAAGAAACGGTTTTTGCTGTTTTTGGAGTTAAAAAATTTAAATTTGATTTCATCAATAGTTATATTCTAAATATGATTAAATATCTTTTTATAATTCAAAAATATTTTAGCTAAAAGATAGTTCCATCACGTATATAAATTTCACTAATAAGTTCTAATTATTTGTTCGATTGGTTTTGATTCAAAAAAATTTTAACAATATTTTTTCTACTATTCTGGTAAAAATTATAATATTATCGATTCCCGTAATAAGTTGTAATTATTTATTCGATTTTTTTTAATTCAAAACTATTTTAAAAATATTTTTGTACTATTCGGGTAAAAATTATAATCTTACTTTCGAAATAATTCCACATCATAGAGCGTAAAAATAGCTTCTTTTCACTTTTTAAAACATTCTGATATTTTATTGTATTTTTTTTCATTTTAATAATTGCAGAAGAATGTTGTTGAGGTAGCTTTGTGCTAATTTATTGGCAGCGGTTTTTACTTATTATTAGGGATTTCACCCACTTTTAAGTGATACTATGAATGTATAAGTCTGCGTATTCCCGGACTAACCGATTAAGTCCACTTTTGTGATTTTCGAGAACAACGACTTTAAAGATTGAAGAGCTACTTTTTGCTAGTGCAGAAACTGTGTGTTTCTTGCTGAACCTAACCTTAGGTACTAGGATAAGCTTTATTATTTTACATTGGCGATCAAAAAATGCAATCGACTTTTTCGCTACATGTCGATTTTCTACTTATTCGGTTGGATTGGGAACATTTACGAAAATTTGAAAAAACGACGTGTTTAACCTCTAGGACACCATGCCTACTTGCTAATTTGTTGTCGAATAGTAGATTTTATTCATTAAAGCTCGCAATCTACTCGATTGTGCACACTATGAAGTGTGGAAAGTATAATTAAAGCAGCACGGCATGCTTTTTTTACTAACGCACGCAACTGGTTGAGCGTGCGATATTTTTTTTTACATTTCACTCTTATGATTATACATGATGGTTATTATTATCTATAGTACAGTATATATGATATTATGATCGGTGTGCAAACGAGTATAGTAAGGGTGCGTTTACATGGAGTCTGGCAGTCTGCAGGGAATATTGTACCTATAACGGGAAATGGGTAGCTCGAATCATTCCAAAAGTTTTTTCACATAAAGTACACTATAAAAGGATATGATTTCCGGTATTGACTCAATTTGCGAAAAAATGGACTTAATCGGTTAGTCCGGGAAGCCACAGAAGTATATCACGGCTAAGCCGTGACAGCTTTATCCTAACTGGAATTGACTTGTATTTTTAAGTGAAAAATAAATTACCACATTTGTTATTATCCTAATCATCTCGCTTATTCAGATTTAGAGAGTTGATCGATACATTTTTGATAAAAATCATAATAGCAATGCAAAAAATAAAACTTTCGTAATAATAAATATTCCAAAATTGTCTTCCATAAAAAAGAGTCAACATGAGACCATTGATTTTCCTACAATTCATAAATACCGACTTACAAAAATCCATCCACCTCATTCAGCAATAAAAATGCCTTCTTGCGATTCCACAACAACAACGATATCACGCTTTGAATAACGGAAAAACCGTTGTATATTCTTCCCCAGCCCAAAGATCGAGGGACTGGATATCAGGCGAGCAGGATTCATCGGGCAGCGCGGACTACAGCCACCACCTGACGATCGGCCCTCACGGGGGCGTCGACTGGGTGAGGCGGCTGGGCCTAGAGACCGGCGGCAGAAAATCGAGCGACTCCGAGATCAGCGGCGTCGGTGCCGGGAGCAACAGCGGGGACGACATAACCCTGCACAAGTCGACCGACTGCATCGTCTCCAAGGACTTTGCCGCCTCCTACGAGAGCGATCTGCTTCGGTGAGTTGAACGCAAATGTGCTGGTGGTAACGACGCTTTTTTGGCTAGTGGCGATTAAAACTCGTTCATTTGGTGGAAGCACGTCGTATGTCAAAATTTTACTTTGATAATCATCTTATCCCAACAATTTTTTTGAAAACCGATCTCAAAATCAGAAAAGTGTCTTAAATTTTTTTTTTAAAGTTGTATCACAAAATTTTATCGAAAAAACGTCATGTATCAAAAATGTTTTCAAAAATATACAATCTTAAAAATTTTTTTGTAACAACGTGTCTGAAATTTATTGAAAAATGTCGGGCATTAAAACAATGTTTTGAAATTTCGCATTTTTAAATTTTACGAATAATTTTGTATCAGAATTTTTAGAAGACGATTTTAAAAAATGGTTTTGACATCAGACGTTTATGAAAAATATCTTGAGATATATATTCTTCAAAAAACTTTTTGAATTACGACGTTTTTGAAAAAAAATATTGAAATTCGACGTTTTTCAGATACAATTTTAAAATACAACGTTCTTTTACTCATCAGACGAATTATTCAACTTGTTTTCAAGGGTTTGAATTTTTGATCCCGTTGGCTACATGCGTTTATCCATAGTTACACCAAAAAAATTTGATGGATTTTGTTATTCAGACTTACGCAAAAATTGTAAAACTGTATGTGAACCAAAACTTGTTGCAATATCTTAGTCTAAAAAAGTGCAAGTCCAATATCTCACTTGAGCTTTTCCATGACTTATAAATCTTTCGGAAGATCGATCGGGCATCGGGTGCCCAACTCACGTTCGCCGCTTTATTCGTACTGTATTAGTCAATACCTCAGGGTATAAGCCGCAGGGTCATGGGGTCGGCTTGAATCGTTGGATTTGCTCGTACATCGAGGCTTGAGGATCTCATTTTCAAAGCTATCCTGGGAATATGCTGGATGAGATCGTTTTTGTCTTCATCATAATAGTACCTCATGTGTAAGATAATAAGTGCTGGGATTCTGTCCGTAAATCGATGGTTGTTGCAAGGTAATCTCGCGGATTCAAAGCCTCGGCTTTGACCTATTTGTTTGCTTAATATTACCAATATTTTTTTTAGTATCCTAGTTACAGTACAAATTATTAGATTTATTGTATAATTTACTCTACATAAAGTAACCATCCGTATAAGTGATTCTCTTAGTTTCTGACTATAAATTAAAAAAGTATAAAAATTGATAAAATATGTATATTTTTCAGAGTGATTCTTTGTAATGTAAAAGCTTTAGTATTTTGATTCCTGCTAAAATCATATTAATTTTATCAACATTAGTACATTTAAAAATGTATCTTGCTTCGTAGGCTATAAAATTGATCAATTTAAGTGCTCCCAAATAGAGAAACGCCATCACATCACGTATCAATCATGAAAAAAAGAGAAATGGAGAACTACATGAATCGCATGTTAAAATCATGATAAGTTATTCTACTGTTGATTTTAAACAAAGACGTATTTTTATCGATGTCATGATTTGGGCAGAATAAAGAAAACAGTTTTTAGCTCACAAATTATAACAGACAAAAAATTCGTTGATGGTTAATTATCAACCATGAAAAACTAATACGAATAATGCAAGCTCAAATCAAAGCCAAGAAATAAAGAAAATTATTTATTTATAGAATTTAAAAAAAAGGTACATAAAGTGCCAGCTTGAGAACATTTAAAAATAGAAAAACACCAAATTTTGAAGTAATACTGACGAATGAATAATTCAATTGATTTTCCTCCAAGCTACGGCTAGTCTCACCCGAGGTCTCCGAAGGACTGATTGCGTGTACCCTGTAGAATTTGAAAAGAACAAAAAGTAAAGACCAACAAACAAACGTTGACCCAACACGATACTCTTCGAATTTTAGTTCCATCCCACCCTGGACGCCATCGCCCCGGAACCAAAAGTTCCGCGCATCCCCGGAAAAGGAGAGAGCCCGAGAGAAGAGCGAGAGCAGGCACCAACACGAGCAACAACAGCAGAGGCTACAGCAACAGCAGTACCAGCAGCATCGGGACTCGGTGCAGGAGCACCGGGACAGACAATCGCACCACGCCGAGAGGGAAAAGGACGCCAGTGCGGTGTCTGACTCCAGCAAGACCAGCCAGGAGGACGAAAAGGCCTCGAAGGAGGACCGCGAGGCCAAGAAGACCAGGGTGAAGCAGAGCCTGATGAAGAGGGCGCGGTCGGTCGCGATATTCTCTCTCAAATTGAAGGTACTTCGGAATTTGTGACATGTTTACCCAGGAAATTTGTTAGGTTTGAGACACGGATTCGGATAAAAGTTTGAAATTTATGTTTCCCTGTGTACCATAACGAGGAATACACTACAACACTGGAGTTTCACGCTCTTTGGCTCTGAGGTTATGATCAACAATCGCAGTAAATTGAAATATATCGAACTAGCTTCTGGCCCTCGTACTTCAGGCACATGAAATGATATGATGTATTGACCAGGCGAGAGAATGGAACCTAAAGTAAAACCCTAGGGATTGAAAGTATTTTTTTTTAATTCTGATGTTGGTAGTATTGTGGGTTTGTGTTTGGGTTGGTATCAAAAGCCAAAATGCTCGAGTCAAACGGGGGATTCACAATAATATCAACATGCAGTAACAAATGGAATCACTATATTCATACCAGTTATTGCGTGAAAATTGTTCACTCGTTACTTTGATCAGAGTAAATTTAGTAAAGTATTACATACAATTTTAGTTTATTTAGGGTACCATTTAATCATATTCAATATAGTTTTAGGTTATGTTTGAGTCTTGAAACTTTGAGAGTACAAGTTCATCATAACTCATCATGTTGATAAAATAATTTTTACGAAAAGAAGATATTTTTTGAGAGATCCGCAATAGCTTGATCAAAGGCACGTATAAGTAATCATAGTTCAGAAGCGTGGGTTCGATTATTTTCGATGGACATCCTCAACTTTGAACCCTCGTAACTTTTAAACAGGATCATCAAATGTCAAAAGAATATTCTCGTTTTCATGGTTTCACTGTGACTTTTGTTTTTGCCTGGTGAAAACAATACATCCTTGCATACGAACAAAGTAAAAGAGCTAAAAGTGCATTCGATGTATTTCAAATTAGAAACAACAACAACAGTCCAGGACTGCAGAATATATTATTTACATTTGCATGAATGTCCCGGTAATGTATTTAAGTGCATCACCCACACCTCCCAAGTTCTCCCAGTATCAAAGTACAAACATGCGCTTCCTCGAGGATGACAATTATGTTTCTCTCAACAGGAACGACGGGCGCGAGAAGCCGAGGTGAAGGCGAAGGAAGCCGAGCGGGAGGCCCGCTGGCAGCAGCCCCAGTCGTGCGTGGGCGGTGAGCTCTCCTGCATCCCCATAGAGAAGCTTATATCCGTGGACGACATCGCGGCCATGGAGATGCGCAGAATGAATCATTAGTAGTCGCTGCTGCTTTCCATTTCGTTGCTGATCGTTTGAGGATCGTTGGGGAGAACGAAACGTTCGCCGAGGAACGTTATTTGGATGCAATGATAACGTATTTGTGATTCGAACGCGTTGTTGATTATATATACTTGCGCGCGAACGTTGGGGAAATACGCGAGAGACGGTGGAAAAGAGAGATTATTCATATTGAAAGGTCTCGTAGAAATCTGTTCTGTTAAAGTAACGATATTTGTGTTTCGAGGTGTATGTACCGCGTATGTTGCGTACGCGGTGAGCAAATTATGATGTCTCGCAAATCTGACTATGATTTTCATTGTTTTTTTCTCTTACTTTGAGATTCTCCTGGAAGCAATTAAAGTACAAATATGCCAGTTTCTATAAGACTTTTTCGACTGAACAGCTCTCGTCGCGCAAGGGGGGGGGATTATAAATTTGCGCAACAAAGTCCATTTGGGGAAAAGCAGAGGCAAAGCGGTGCTCGGATCGAACGTTTGACCGTCGTTTTTTCAATTGCGCTGGAAGAAGAGAAATCTAATTTTTCTAGATCGTTAACGCGTAACAGAGAAAGAGAGGCGAGGCTGTATTGTAACGTTATCCACTGCTTGTCCTCAGAGCGGCAGGCTTCTTTGTAATTTGAATTTGATTGCGGATCAAGGGAAAATCGGATGAGATGTATTATTAGCGTGTTTGTTCTTTTTATCCTTTTTTAACGGATCTAAATTCATGACTCTAGTTTTCCCGTTTGCCTTGCAAGTACTTGTTTCGCGTTCCGGTGATTTTTAAAAACGAGCTGTACATAAAATATCCATCGTCAATGTCATTTTGATTCATGATATCGATTATCGTTTCGTAAAAGGCTGATTTTAATTTTTTTGTACATACATACAAACTTCATATGAGACTAAAAAGAATAATTAAAGGTATATGAATTCTTGAAACGCACCTGATGATTTTCTCGAGAAAAATCATTCGATTTACGTGTCAATTACATTCAACGCTGAAAAAAAAAAGGGGACGGACTTTTCAACCGTGAAACGCAATAAATGCAATAATAATCGAAGCGAAACAGAATAATTGAGAAAAATAAAATAAAATAAAGTTACAGGGAAGCCCGCGGCTTGGGTAGACTTAGTCTCGTAGAGTTCAGAATTCGTGAAAAATATATATATGAATAATACGAAAGAAAAAAAGCAGACACTTGTTGAGACTTTTTTTGTAAATGCTCCCGTGTCGTAAACGAACCTTCAGTCCGTAACCAGTTTTTTAGCGTCGGAACTTAGGATTTCCCGCCAGTGGTGGAACATAATAATTGTTATTGTTGCTAAAGTATAAGTTGTTGATCACAGTTGACTAGATTTTCCGCTGATGAAGAATAAACGAAAAAGGTGTTGCTGCTCTTGCAAGCCTGTGAAATTGAGTCTTGGATCTTATTTCTCGACTTGGAGTGTTTCAGTGTTTGTGCAGGTTTTGATGACTGTTCAGTTTTTGACTTGTCAATCAACAGAATATGATATAAAATTATTTTAAAATTTCACTCGATTGTATATTTAACAACTTTCGTTTACCGTGTTCCACGCCAAGTCTCAATTTCCAGTCGACCGAATAATTGACCTTCTCGAAAAGGGAGGGCTGGAAATTTGTTAAAAAATGAAAAAAAATAAATAAACACAAGTACCCAAAGAGACTGCTTCTGTATATACGATTAATTAGAGTGAAAAAAGAAAGAAAAGAAAAAGCCCTGCAGTCGCAGTGGTGACGCACACAACTTTTGTAAAATTTGTTGTAGACCATCAGAGACAGCCAGACACACACAACACGCATGAAAACGCAAGAAGGCCTATATGTAGCCCGTCACGCGAACGCACGCTCTCTAGATTTCGCTCTTTCTCTCTTTATCTGCCGATATAGATATATAAATATATCTTTTCCATCACCGTCCTCGAGTCGCTATTCGATAAGCCAGGACAACGAGAGTATCCTCGTTACCCGACAAAATTGCAAAACAGATGCTCATATAAATATATACGAGTGTTATGTTACATGCATATATAATTATAGAAATTAGAGGTGCCTCGGCGAGGGTGGCGACAGCGCCGGGGACGCTATTTTAGATTACAGTCACACAATGCCTGACTCGATGTATAGATTATATGTGGATCGGAAACGATGATAGTTGATTATTATCCGCAGTCGCTTTCTTATTACTGTAATGTTGATGATGATGATTCGATGAGAAAATAATGAACAAAGCAAGAGAGCTAAGGCATTGAATTTTGGGTTTGTTGGGTGTTTTGTATAAAAATGAAAATCTGCTAGTAATAAAAAAAAAAAACATGTTTGTTGGTATCTCTGTTTCTTTTACCTTCCACTCCCTTTATCTTTTTTTTACAGAATTTTTTTTTTCAGGGATATCACAATATTGTAGATTAGCAGTTCGACTTACGTAAAAAGCTACACCATTGCATGAAAGGTACCAGTGTTTCAAGGATAAGGGAATTTGAGTTGAACATCATTCTTTACATATTTGAATGAACGGGAAATTAACTAGTGAAAAAAATGTTCGCCTTTTAGAACGCTGAATGAGACACGTTTTATGTGATTTAAACTCTTCTAAACACAATGGAACGACGTTATCAAAGAGACTTTTTACTTACTATGTGAACCAACGGACTAACTATGATGATTAACTGGCATGTACTGAAGGAAAAGTTGGATGAATTGACTCATAAAAACCGGAGATGTCGAGTTCGCTCCCATAAGTCATGAAAGTGTCGAGTTGGCTCCCGGATCATTAAGATGTATGGTCGAATAGGCTCCTGGGCTGATAAGGCGTATGGTCGAGTTGGCTCCCGGGTTTTCAAGGGTCATTAAGGCGTTTGGTCAAGTTGGCTCCTGTCCATAAAAAAGTGTACATTTGAGCTAATAGGTAATTAAGCGTAATAATGCTATGAATAAACGTTCGTTGGATCTTACCCGTATAAACAATACAGTATTGCACAATACTCCTGCGAGCCGATAAACCTTATATGTTATGATTGTATTATCGTAATAGGATTCGCAACTGTCAATCGATTTCAAACCAGTA
>JAPYYV010013024.1:0-21993 GCA_030522625.1 Copidosoma aretas
AAAAGGGTAGAAGGAAAAAAAAAAAAAAAAAGAAAAAGTTTGCGGAATCGTGATATGTTCGCGCTAGTTGTTGCACTCGGGTTGTACGAAGTATTAAGAGCTTGCCAGGCCCCCCAGCGGCTGATCGTAACTGGTTTCGACCGGATTCGTGCGCGCATGAAAATAAGCATTCAGGAATTATGTATTTTTTTTTGCGTGAAAAAAATTTATTTCCAATTCTTTGGGTCAAAACGGGTGGAAAATGTTCCGCAATGCTTTTCTCTGAAATCAATAGTCATCGGATGAAAAATTCACAACGTTTGTATGGCCGTGTAAATACACGATTCTTGGTCAGCTGCTTGTTCTTAAGAAAAAACAAAATAAAAAAAAAGGCTATCGTTACAATCTTTTCGTCTCGTGTAATGGGTGGATGTTAAAATTGTCCATCAAAGTTTATGTGACCAAACTAGCCTTTCGTTACTACTACCGACCGAAAATCATGGAAAATAGCAAGAACGATGACAGAAATTTCATATCTTCCCTTCATACACGTATATATCCCAGACGGCACACACAGTTCGTAAAGAGTTCGTAAAGTATTATTTATGCTATGTCACCTAAAACGTATTATTTTCGAATAATTGACGAATTCGATTGAGGTGACATAGCAAGTGTGCCGTGTGGATATACGTGTAAAAAAAAAAGTCTGGCATTGGTCTGGGAAAAATCCTTTGCATGTTTTGCGAAAGTCAGGGAAAAGTCTTGTCAAAAGTCTGGCCAAAGTCTGGCTGATGAGAATATGCCAGAATTCTCATCTATTACTCGTTAAAGTGTTGCGCCCATTCGTAAAATAAAATTTATAAAATATATGTATTCATAGCTGAAAATTTTGAGCACATTTTTAAGAAGACAAACTGTTTCCAAATCTTTTGAATCTGGTTTTTTTTAAGGTATAATGCGCAGATTAGTTGGTATCATCCGTACGATCCCCCAAAACTGAAGGATTTAGGGTGGCTCATCACCCCTACACATATAGCACATATTTTGAATATAATATCATAAATGTTTACTAAAAGTTATAAGAAGTGTCACTTGACCCGACAATAATATATCTAGTGATAAATATCGTGCGATTTTTTTCATAAAATTGTGTTGTTAAATTTTTCAGATGCCGAAGCTTGAAAAAAAATTCAATAAATTACTCGAATCCTTTTGAATTTCCATCGGATTTTCAATTTTTTGGGCTCGTTCTCTTCCTCGAACGAATCCATTGGGAGTCACCAGGGGAAAACTTGCAAAAGCTTGGATAGGTTTCCCAGAAAATGCAGTTGTTTGTATACAGAAATACGAAAAATAAGTGAACAATTTTAGTACGCGTACTTTGATCAATCAACCGAAACCCACCCCGAACGCTGTCGACAAGGACCCCCGGAATTCATTAGCGAATCACAGAGCGCCCCTTTCTCAAAATCAAACGACCGACGAAAGAAAGAGAGAAAAAAAAGGACACCCCAGGCCTGCTGGACCGGAGTAAAAATTCGCCGATGTTGTTTGCTCTGGTGATTCATCGATCCCCCCCCTCGATAGCAGCAGCAAAATAGGCGCACTCGTGACCGCCTCCTCGTATCACTGTAAAAAAGAAAGGCGACGCAAAAGCTCTCGGCCGAAGGCGCTTCCAGGCGAGAGAGACACTCGACAGCCGCCAATTATTATAAAATCTCTCTCCCCTCGCCGCCTGCGCCGCCGCCTCTCCGCGACACTGACACACATTCTTCCCTCCCTTCCCCCTCGCTCTCTGCCGTTATATCCCGCGGCAGTGCGCCCTGTAGGTACAAGCTGCCGTGTATACAGGCCTCGCGCGTAGCGCCGATCGGATACTCCCCCCCTGCATGGCAATCGACAAACAAACGCCGCCGATCGGACAGTTTTCCAAGGCTCTTCTGTATATACACCATCATCCCCCCCACACACACATACACACACACAGACAGAGGCGTGAAAGCTCGCAGGGGGCGCTAAGCATAGCCGCACGTGCACTGGCGGTGTCGCCTGCAAGTATATGTATAAACTCTCGATAAACGGATATCGCCTCCAGCGCGGCGGATGAGGAAGAAAAAAAACGCACTCCCCCCCCTCCCCACGGCTGACCTTGAGGTGCTGGTAGCACCGGTGCGCGAGGGTCCGGTCGGGGGCGATCGGCACCGCGGTCGCCCCGACGGTAGCCGCCGCCGCCGCCGCCGTCCTATTGGCAGTCTCGTCCTGCCGGGGCGCCTCATCGGCCGGGCGCTCGGGGCCCAGGCTCGTGGCCCCGGGCGTCATCGCCCCCGCGCGGCGCGGGCTTCACTTGAACCGCTCCATCGGGCGCTGCCTGTCCTCCTCGTGTATCCTTCCTTCTTTCCTCCTCTTCCCAGCCGCGACAGTGTACAGGACGCGCGCGTCTCCTCAATTACCGATGGCCCTGCTGCTGGTCCCCGAGTCCGGCCGACGTCCGCCGTCGCTCGTGTTCTGCTCGTCCTCGGCAACAGCAGCAGCGTCATCGTCGATCCGCATCGTCGCTCGCACACACGTGCACATACGATTGTGTCAACAACGTCACGACGAGGCCGTCCTAAGGTCCGCGACGGTTCGGCGCCGATCACTCAAGGCGTCGACGCCGTGACGAGCATCTCCTTGCGGTGGAGGGAGCAGCGATGGTGCCAGGAGAGCAGGAGCTGGACCATGATCGGCGCGCAACGCCGATTCCGCGGAGTGCCTGTACTTGCTGTCGTCGTGCCGTATCTTTGATCGACGCGACCCGGTCCCGATGGGTCTCCGCCGGAGTTTGACAGCGCGCGCGCGCTCGCACACCGCGGCGGTCCAGCTGTTTTTCGGAACAGCTGTTCGTCCCCAGCTCACCCTCCCCGCGGCCTCCCTTCGCTCGCGCGGCAGCTTCACTGACTAACAGCGGCGTCCGACGACGACGACGCGGGGCCCCTTTGCCCCGGGGGACCCTTTTCTCGCTCCCCCCCCCCCCCCCCTATCGCCGGGATCAATAATCCGCGCGCGGGGGTGTGCGGCCCTTCCACACACTCTCGCGGAGATACGCGCCGCGCTGTTGTACGTACGCGTGTGCACAAGTCGCTCTCTCCCCGGCGGTGGCGGACCGACTGCGGCACCAGCTCCTTCCTCCGCCACCTCGGCGACGGCGCTCTCTCCCCGCTCGGCTGCGCACGCTCGGTTTTATCATCATCGTCGTCGCTTCGTCGTCTCTCGCTCGCTCTCCAGAGAGGAGGGAGCGCAAGCTCGCGCGGCGAGTCCGTTCCGTGTGTCGTGAAAGTTCGGCGGGAGGGGGGGGGGGGGGGGGGGGCGCGCCCGGCCCCCCCGGGCCCCCGGCCCCGGGGGGGGGGGGGGCGCGCCTCGGGGCCATCGGCGCGACGGGGGTAGGGTGTACCCGGTCTGCTCCGAGGGGGAGTGTCACACGGACGCGGGCCGACACCGCCACCTCCTCTCTCGCGCCAATGTCACGGCTTTCCCTTTTTTTTCCCCTGGAACGCGCGCACCGAGCGCCTCTTTTCCCGACGCGTGCTTCTTCTCGTTACAGAATCCGCGGGCAGGAGATTCTTTTCTCTCCTCTCGCGCATCCTCGCTCGTTCGGTTCGTGCGGCCGCACTGTTGCCTCCTCTGTACTCTCTCTCTATATATATATATATATATATATATACATGTACGTACAGAGCTATAGCGGGCGCGCGGTATGCACGTGGGGTGCGATGATGCGTGAGTTCGGTGCGTGCGAGCAGACTGCCCTTAATTGACGCAACTGCTTGTGCATCGTACATGCAGAGTACAGCCTTTTTCATCGCCATCGTCGTCGTGTGATGCGTTTACGGCTAGCCCATCACGCACGCGTCCAGCCACGGAGTATCGTGGGTATACTGCCATTCTTAGCACCAATCTCTGTTTATTCATTTTTTGTTTTTTCCCTGTACCCGTCTCCTCCTCCTCGTCTTTCTGTTTGCGTATTTGATTCTCTATACTGTCGGATCATCTTTGTTCCGTTGACCCATATATCTGCGACTCGGATTGTGTCTGAGGTCGAGAGGCGCCCGATGTGCCCCAAGCTCTAGTTATACCTACATCGTTTGCTCCGAAAAGGGGGAAAAGGAGTCGCGCATGTGCGGTTGTAAGGGAGGTAAAAGAGGGATTTGCAGGGAACGAGGGGGAGGAGGATCATCGAGGAGGCGCGACGTGTATTGTGTATATAACGTACACCGTATATATACCCGCGGCTTTTGGCGCACTGCGATGGATTTATGTAGCCGATGCTTTTGTTGATTTGATGCTACTACTACTACTACTTACGACTACTTACTACCACCAACGCGCGGCCTAGACTTATACATATGCGTGTATTTTATATCTGTATGCATGCGTGGATCGAGTTTTGTATACCTATACAACACGTGATTTCGCGAAGAAGAGAGAAAGACACGCAATGCGGATGTTGGAGTTGCGGGAAGCTTTTTAATTTGTTCCCAAGTACGATGTACGTATTCATCATCTGTATATGAAGGAAGAATAGAAAGGGACAAGACAAACTTTTGTACGCAGAGGTGTGGGGAAAGGCGGTTTCGACATTATGCGACAAAATAATGGACTCGAGCGTCGTTCGTTTGATTGAAAAGTGTACGATTCTTTATTAATGGGATATGATGGTGCACCTTTCAGCTCCGTGTATATATATGTATAGGTGGTGCAAAAAGACTCGCGTGCGACAAGTAGGACGGACTTATATAAGTATACTTGGTGAAAAATGTACCTCTTCCGATGCGGCAACTGTAATAACATCTACCGGACGCACGTGATGATATATATATATACATATATATATATATATACGCATTCATAACCGCCAAGACCAGTTTTCATACACCTACATACACCTATCATTCGATATAGCGTATAATATACATCGTAGGCGGGCGATTCATTTTTTTTCTTTTTTCCTTGAAACATCAGCCGGCTAGCTAGCCAGCGCCTCGGCCAGCGCGGAGGAGGAATAATTTATAGCTGCCATACGTATGCGAGTAAGTGCGGACTAATAAAAAAAACACATCAAAAGGAGTAAGTACGGGCGCAGCGTCGTTCCGTGGATTGATATTCATACGCGTCGTTGTTTTTTTTTTTCCCCTTCCTCCGTTGTCCGAGTCGATAAATCTGGGGACGATGCGTGCGCGCTGATTGTTCTGCCCTTCTGTGATCATTACAAGCCGAGGGATCGGATTCCGCCCCTTCGTTCCTGTACAATCCACCCAAGCAGCGTATATACAGGGTACATTTCGTTACACGCGTGTAAACTCTGATGGTGGTAGCCCTCGTCGGAGGGAATTTTCAGAACGTTTCGGGTGAAATTAACCATCGGATACTCGTGTACCCAACGTCGATGCAGCATTAGGAAATTTGAAACAAAATTTTATTCCACGACTCTCTTTTTCCCACCTCTACTCCGTCCTGCACCTGCTGCAAGACACCTCACGCTTTCCCATTCGCTCCTGACTCACTTTCTCCGCCCAAGCCAGAGCACGGGTGATCCAAGGGCGATTCGTAAAGGACCCCGCACTCTTGAACATACATAGTACATATCGGACGTGTCGCACCACTATAGGGGTACAGGTACAACAAATGAATCACATCACCCGACCATCATCCTCCCCCCCCCCCCCAAGGTTGAATTATTTACATCTGCAGTATAATATATTATATACACGGGCAAGCCGATGATGGAAACTCGGAGATTTTAATTTTTCACGGGCGGACGGGGCCGCGCGCTCATTTCGTCGGCGGCGCTCGGCGATGAGGAGTAAAAAATGTATTCCTGGAAACGATGAAAAAGTAGGAGGAGCAGCCGGCGGGCGAAAGTTCCGGGATTTTCGAAATTCCACTGCGGCGGCGGCGGTGGGGTGCTGCAGCAGCGCTCCGGGGTGTATGTTATATACGAGCAGCAGCAGCAGCAGCAGCAGCAGCAGCAGCAGCAGAATCGTCGGGAGCATGAGTCAAAAAGTTTGATTAAATTTGTATTAGCGCGTGTTTCCTCGAATAATTCCCGGCCGAGCGAGCGGCGCCGTGCGGTGCATGTGCAAGTATATGTTTATAACCCGGCAGGCTGGACGGATGATGATAATAATTTATGCGCGCGGGCGGTGGTGTATATACGTATCATTTAATATATTGCTCTTTGCTCGTACTTTTCGTGTCCTCTGGAAATTCGCTTTTTTTTTCGTAAATTAGAGACCCGCAGTCTGTGTGCGTGCTTTAATGCAGTTTAATGTTGCTGTGCAGGCGAGCGCGTCCTCTGTACAGAAAAAAAAAAATCATGCTCATCATCATAAGTGCTGATGGGCAATCAATACAGACGCCTGCGAGCAAAAAACACGGTATCATCGTACAATATAAGCATAGTTTGTATAACTGACGGGCCAATAACCGGATAATGCTTTTAGATGCCCATTACACCGTTGTACTTATACGTCTGCGTGTATACTTATATTCACTCGTGTGCAATTATGTATTTGTACTGTATTTTGCACTATAATTATACAGACATATATAGTAACTACGTTTGCGTGTAAGTATAGCGTGCGCGCGTGTATTGTAAAATTGATCGGTCGGCTGTGGTTTGTAATTATGTGGCATAGCGCGCGCGCGCGCGACTGGCATCAATGTCAGTGTCATCGATGTAACTGCGGCGGGTGTTATTATATTATGCGACCGTACTTAGCTCAAGGCCACATCACGTATACTTACTCACGTGTGCAATGTAATACGTGTTGTACGTAAAGCACTACATTGTGCTATACAGGTTTGGGGGCTTTTTTCCTTTCGCTTTTGAAAGTCCGTTGCTCACTTTCTTTTTCCCTTTTCAGTTTGCTGTGTGGTATTTTTGAACGAAAAAAAAAAAAAAAAAAAAAAAAACCGAACCCNTAACCGAGAAATTTCGACACGTTTACAAACTTGTACCGTACAGCCTGTCTTGATGAGCGTTTAATGAACAACAAAATCGATCCATCACCAAACATTCCATCGGTTAATCATACGACTTTCGACCGAAAAAATTCATGCCCAAAGGCTACTTGTCGTGTAAAAATCCCCGGCCACGGATTTACTCGATACGCGACAAGAATGTTGGGCATGCCATATACTTACAGTCCTCTTGCGTCAATCGCTTGGAAAAAAAAAAACAAAAAAAAAAGATAAATGTTTTACTTTAGAGGAGTTAGTGAGCGGTTGATAATTGATCGTTTCATTTGGTTGTTTTTCAAACGTTTATTAACACCGATCCCACTGCGGCGAGTGACAAATAGAAATGATTCGAAAACACGTTCCTTACGAGTGTTAGTTTAAGACACTTGGATTTCTAGTGTATTCGGAATATTCCCACTGGAAATGAGACATAAAATCTAAAACAGGTATAAAAAGTCACCAGAGCCAAACGTGAAAAAAAAAAAGTTCAATTACGTAAGGACAAACGATTTCCATCAAGGTTTGAACCGAGACCTCGAACAATCCAACGCTTGGCGCGTTATGATGTGTATATATCATACCTACATTATAAAATTGTAGAGACGTGCATCGGAGAAAACAAAATCGTATCTCTACGATGAAAAAAAAAAAAAAAAAAACAATTAACGGGCAATCGGCGCGCGCGGTCCATCGTCACCCCAACGCCGCCCATCGGCGCGCTTTTCTTGCGACCGACGAGCGGTATCTATCATATCATCATGCACGCCGATATGCCCGGCAGGCGAGCGTCGCCCAAAAGCGCGCGGACGCGTGAATTTACCACTACTGCACGAGCCAGCTGCGGGGAATCAATCAGCGCACGCTTCTCATTAATCACCTATACGCGGAGCCTTATCTGTCGCCGCCGCGCGTTTATCCGGACTCGGGCGCTTTGCGTGCCACTATGCAGAGGACGCAGCAGATTAGACATGAATACCTGCGCGTCTCGTATGGATACGAATAACGCGGAAAACGATAGGAGGATCGTGGAAAAAAAAAATTCGTCGCGAATGGATCGAACGGGCAGCGAGTGTACTTGGAGTACAGAAGCGCGAGATACAATCGGTCCGTTGTATTGTGCGCGGGTGCGCGGGATATATCGCGAAATCGGCGAATCCGCGAGGGGAACTCTTTGACGCGCGACGCCGCCGAAAAGTCGCTGTATAATAGACCCGCGGCAAGTGGGTTGCACTCAGTGTACACCGGCAGCATACGGCACACAAGTATCGTCGGCCGAGCGGTACTTATCCGCAAAAACGTTGCGGCAATTCGTATGCTTAATATTACATCGTGTGTTTCAGGAGGAAGGGGCCGGGGGAGAAAGACACTGCAGTGCATGCAAGCATGTGTGGCGTGTCTTGGTGATTCATAATGCAGTGCAATCGTGCATGTACCGATAGACGTTTAAATGCATATAATATAGAGGTCGAGAGGTGCGGTGAGAAACGCGTGCGACGTTCCGTGCATTACTCGAGTGAGTATAACGCGGGACGTGTGATGGGACGTGAGAACTCGGGATTTTTTTTATTTTATTTTTTTCAGGTACGATTGCTACGCGAGAGAGCCTTGTGCTTCACCGGAGCAAAAAGTTCACAGGCACGGATCAGTCGTCTATTTTTAAATCAACCATGGAGAGTACGGTGGGGGGTATAGTCTCATTTTCATGCTAAAACCTCATGGTTTCGAAATATCACGGACGAACAAATTTTTTACGAGCCTTGAAATTGCGGAACTCTTGAAATATATTTTTCACGAGCAACTTTTCAAGTTGGAGTGTGTTCAATCACGAGTCGTTCGAAAAATCTCGAAACTAAGTGTGCTGTTACTTGAAAATTGGCCTAGAAAAAAAACTTAACAGTTCTGAAATATCTGTGAATGTATATTATTTTTGTTAATTTGTTGAAATTGAAAAATTTGAGCTCATCTCCAACGCTTGGGAGTGATTGCAACGAACGTTTTTCGTAATCCCGATGGTCTATAAGAGAAAAAAAAAATTAAAAATAACTAAAAAGTCGTTTTTTTGCATCATACCAAATATATAATTCTTTTTTATAACTTGAAAGACGTTAAAAAAATTTCCTGGCGACAGAAGCATAATAATATTATTCTTCGAAGACAAATGGCTAGTACAAAATAATTAACAATAAAACAGTGTACTTCAATTTTAGAGAATTCATACCCGCGCGTGAAGATTTTATCAACCATAATAAAACACATTTTTTTTGTTTCCAAGATCTTTGAATAATCATGACAAAAAAAAATCGTTTGATCCTATTCCCCTTTATTCACATAAACGCCTAAATTATTTATTTATGGCACGTGCGTGTCCTGCCGACCGAATATACATATGTTTGCGCGCGCGCGCGTTCGTATATACGAGAAAGCTTAGCGATGATGATTCTCTACACTTAATTGCCGTATGTTAACCGAGATTACGTCAATGAAAAGGAGAAGTTGGACAGAAGAAGACTTTCGTCGCCAACGAGGGGAATAAATTCCAAATTAACATTCGTACATTCTCGTCTTGTGTATACTCATGTGTTGAGAGTATTCGCTCTGCTTATCGCGTCAATATGAATATTGGGAAACCCTGAATTGAAGAGCGATCGTGAGTTTGGCCCTGTCGATTGTTGAAATTACGATTACTCTTCGTCTTTTTAATAATCGAGATCTTTTAATGTGCAGGAAACAGCTAACGTTGGACGATAATCTTATATAAGTTCATTAATAATGAAAATTGATCAGAAAAACATTTGTATTTTTGTAATACACAACTTCTTAGATATTTAAATGAAAATCTTAGCTATTTTTAACACCATAACAAGCATAACGAATACATAAACAAAATAAGATGGTTTTTAATTAGCTTTTTATTCATTATGTGATCCATCAAATTAATTATCAAAGAATAATGCATACGCTGCTGGGTCAAAAATAAATATATTTTTATTTTACCCTCATTCTCTTTCATGTTCCTCTAGCATCTTGAAAATAAAAGCGTATTGCGTGGTCAGGGAATCACTTGTTCTTATGAGTGAAAATAAACTGACACCCATTTTTTCATGAGCATGTTTTTGTGTACATATGAGCTGCCGAGGATTCATTCGAGATTAAAAACAATTTCGATAACATACTCAGTTTGGACAATGGAATTATTTCCATTTTATAGCCACATTATCTCTGATGATCTATGCACACGTTATAGTGATAAAGTGAATCAATTTGATATACTTTGGACGTAGCAGAAAAAAACAATTGACAGGATAAAGAAAGTACACTTAGTCTGCAATTGATAGTGCATTGATCTCTGCTGTAATAACTGCTTGTTACATAGCCATCACTCATGTGTTTATGTGATGCAAGAGAGCAACACACTTTCAAGACTTGACCCCTTCATCAACACAAAGGAACCAACAAGCACGAGCAACAAGTTCTACTGCCCACCTGCCTAATTGAACAATATAAAGGGGACGTTAATATGGCCAAATGCAATAAAAGTGTCTTTCGCAGAGGGGGAGTTATTGTCGAGTACGTCCAATTAGGCCTGGACGAAGATAAAGAAAAAGATAACCCAGAGAAAGAGGGGGGATAAAAAGGAGGAAGACGATAAACAGGTCAAGCTAAGACAGAGGAAGGGAGAGACGGACGGATGGACAGACAAATAGACTAACCGTGATGACTCCATCCTTCATGATGGACTTGCGGCTGCGTATGATCATGCCGACGACCTTCTTGGATACCTTGGCTGGCATGTTGACGCACTGGGCGCAGAAGCTCTTGCGCTTCTTGAGTTTCATTCAAGGCTCCTGGGCGACCTCCTCCGATGATACTCTCGAGCAGCTGACTCTTCTCCTTCTCCTCCTCCTCTTCTTCCTTTTGGCACTCTTTGAATCCAAACTTACGCAGACACACACACGGGGCACCAGTGGAAAATCAAGCCATTACTTCGTTCCAGCTGCAGGGGAAGAAGAATACGCGCCAGGTCAGCAGTCACCTCGTTGTTGTTGTTGTTGTTGTTGACGGTGACGACGACGACGACGGCGGGTGCAGGCTAGCCGGGCGCCGTCAGCACTATCCCTGGCGAGCTGTCGCCCCGTCGTCTCGGGCATCGAGCACCGCTGGCACGCCGTACTGATCAGCGACTCCTCGGGGCCGTTGTTCCCCGCATGCCAGAGAAAACACGTATCTGCGAGCCCGCTACGACCGATCTCTCTCACATCTGCGCGCACTGGAATCTCTCTGATGCATATGCGCGAGTCGAGAATTTAAAACACACCCGGTGCGGCCAGCTGACGATGATTAATCGCGTGTGATGACGAGGCTGGTGATGATGATGATGATGGTGTCCGCTGAGGTGTGGAGGATTATAGCCCAGGGCGAAATAATATAAAAGGGCAGACGGACGTGCACCTAACCTTGCTCTCTTCGGAGCTGCTGCGCGCGCGCCAGCCAGGGTTGGCTGCTGCTGCTGCAGCTGTGCTCTTTGGCCTCCGGTCCGGAGCGGAGGCTGCTGCACTAATTAATATGCTGGGTATATCACCTTTGACCTATTATATTGTAATATGGCTCCGTGGTCCACCAGACTCGTTGGGCTTTCTCACCTGTCTTTAATAGATAAATAAGTATTAGCAGATGACGTACGCTTAAGTTAAAAGGTGGCGATGAACTACCTTAATTAATTTATTAATTGTTGCCCATGGTGTGTTGGATCAGTTGATGGATGTGTGTTGGACGGAGTTTGAGGTTCTGCAATCAGCAGGTGTTGCCACCTATAATACCAACGAACTGTTTATTGTTTACGTGACTCTGAAACTCCGGATGAACTTCTGCTGTATTGTCTGCTGGTGTCGCCTGGTACGTTACCATGTTGCCATTCACTGCCATTGCGCGCACCTGCATCAGCCTGCATGTTTTTTGCACTATTATACTGTCCCAGTGTCGGCGACATCACATCACATCACATCGAACACTTTTTCAACCAACGAAACCAGCAAACGTCTTTGATCATGCAAGTTATTGCAAATATCAGTCAGTCCAACGAAGGGATAACGCAACTTTAATACGCAACGCGACATAAAAAGAGGGTGTTACAAAAAAAAAAAAAAAAAGGTCCGCTTAATATTTTTTTGCACCATTTCACCGATGAAAAATGATCTAACCACAACTTTTGAGCAGCCCGGCCCCTTTTTCTTTACAAGGCGGGTCTCTAATATTTTGTATAGACAGTGAAACCTTACGTAATTTCGAAAATTATATTGATATTTAATATATATATAGCGATAAAATCGTTGTTTGTAATTATTTGTTTGAAATATAATTACTGATTTAGAAAATAAAAAATTATAAAAATGCCTGCGTTCGATCCAGTAGTTTATCCGATCAGCTACAGTCACTAGATATTTCGGAAAAAATTCCTGAAACTTCTCTGTACATTTAAACTGTTCTACGTTTAAAAATATGAATTTCTTAAATGCTGCAGAAACTAATAATATACCATACAGGATATACATTTTATTATACACATTTTTGGCGGAAGAATTGTGATTCAGAATTTTTTTAATCACTTATTTGTTATCATAATTAAAAAGAAATTAAACTTTCATATGCTGTTAAATATCAGTATTATTATGGTTGTGCTATGAATTTAGTTATTAAGTGGACGATCGGTTTTCTGGACACCTCATGGACAATCAAAAATGGAAAAAAAAATTAACCCAGTTTTACATCACGTATGATAATAATATATTTGTGTGTATGATTATGTTCATATACATGCATACACACACCTCATTATTTCACATGTGAAATCTAAGATTCATTCTCTTTTCATTTTCTTATTATTAAATCATCTCGCATAATTCTCTGAATAGTATTTTTTTAATTTTTTTTTTATTATTACTTTTGGTCAACAAATAACAAAGGATATAGGTGATCAAAATTTTTTCGTCTCGCACTCTCGCTTGCATTTTTCGTTCTCTTGATAAAAAAAAAATCTAAAATGAATTTTTGTGCAATAATGCACTATGAACATTATTACCATGGATCGAAAATTCGTGAAACAGCAACCAATGTTTATAAAATTTTGTATCAACAGCACAAAATACATCAGCGATTTCAAGATAATTCGTTCATTCGCAAATTAATATATGAAGATATCGCAACACCGAAGTAAAAAAATACTCAACTGCTGCACAAAATTTAAAAAATCATGAATTTCTGACTACCAATTGGTAAAAAATAATGTTCATAGACATTTTTTTTTTATACAAACAACATTCGCTTTTCAGCGGGTGTCATCTCGATTATAAGGGTTCACGAGTTGAATTACATAATATTCGTTTAATTTGCTTATTTTGTTTGTGAGGCACGAAACAAAGGCTGGACAGTTGCTACGCATTATAATCTGCTGCGTGAAAAATGTATGTATGGTCTTCTGTTTGAGTATTTTTGTAAAATTAAAAAAAAATGCAGAGAAAACAAACTACATATATTATCATCATCTCTGCCTTTTGTCTCACATGGATTCAAAACTTTTGGAGACGTAGCTTTGATTTGCGTTGTGTAGAAGCAAACGGACAGTTTTATTTTTCTGTTGCTCGCGTTATGTACACATGTATATAAATTAATGTATACTTATAAATCACTTGGATAATTTGATATAGATATGAAAAAATTTTATTTAAGAAAACTTGATCGTTAAATTCACTTAGAAAACCACTTTTTTTCTAAAAAATAAAATAATAAATTCGTTATATATTTATTTATATACAATTTCATTTTTTATGAAAAACCTGCAAATTCGTATGATGAATATTTTATTATTTCAACGAAATACTTCATCATTATTATACATTCGAGATATCATCGTTTATGTTTTATACAATTATGGATTATATAATGAATGAAAAAAGGACTTTGTTTTGGTAAAAAGAAGTTACCTATTTTTCAATGTCATGGAAAATAAGGATTATTTGGGCTTTTCTAATTATATTAACGGACGTATTTTTGATATTTTAGTTCTATGATTTGTTTTGTAAAACAGTCACGTTGAACCATTTTTTATTGATGACTAATGATACTATTTCTCTCGAATTTTTTTTCTCGTAAAATTTGACCCTACCATACATTAAATAATTAAAATTGAAGATGGAAAGACATGATGGTCAGAGGATTTTTCAATTCAAGACTTCCAAAAGTTTTTACGCGTGCGCAGTCAAAATATGTACAACTTACATCCATGCTAAAACTCTTGTATTCATAATTTATTTTGTTTTTCTTAAAAAAGAAGCCCCCGTCAATCGCTAAACGATGTAAAAATCGTGTCTATAGTATCGTAAACAATCTGTACATAAATTTTATATGAA
The DNA here is from genome assembly GCA_030522625.1 of Copidosoma aretas. NCBI lineage: Eukaryota > Metazoa > Arthropoda > Insecta > Hymenoptera > Encyrtidae > Copidosoma > Copidosoma aretas. The sequence continues at coordinate 14,382 of JAPYYV010013024.1, forward strand.
TTATTTATATATGGTTGTATAAAATTGTGTCCAAGTACATACAAAAATTGCTTCATTGAAAAATACGATTTTTTAAAACATTCAAAAAAAGATAAGAAAAATTTCGAGTTTACAACATTAAAAATTTTCGTATGTATTTAGCATTACGTATCAATCATACACAGGCTTGCAAGAGTCACTGACAGTTGTTTCGATGGTTAATTCTATTAAAGTGATAAAAATAAAACAATAACATCTCATTCGTGGATAAAAAAATTAATTTCAAAACAATACATCAACATGATTAAAACATAATTCAACAAAACATTCGATTAAAAATACTTAAAAATATTTTAAAATATCTGGAAAATCCATCAATAACTCTCCTACCCAGGCACGAAGACGCGCATATAATTCACATCTGATTTATGTACGGCAAAAATCAACTGTCCATCCTAACATATTATTTATTCTCACGCTCACGGACTCTCTGGACTCAAATCCTTGTCCCCTTCGCCATCGCCTTCTTCTCTCGTCATGCCTTCGATGGGTGCGTGGGGTTGCGACTCATCGTCACCTGCAGCGGTATCGTTATCCAGTGACTGATTACTGTCATTCTGTTGTGATTGCTGGTTCGATATTGCGTTCTGTGAGGGCCCATTTTGCGGGGCGCCCTGTGGGAAGCCCGTTTCTCCTGATACCAGATGCGATGGCAGATGCGGTGAAACTGACTGCGATTTTCTGCTCTTCTCTCCTTTTCGCCACAGCGTTATTTCCTTAAAAATAATACAAATGTCGCATTAAATACAAGTATTTTGTTTTACAAACGTGAATCAAAAGGTGTTGTGTAATCACAGAAACATACCTGTTGCTTAAAGTATCGTCGGTCTTCCTCGTCCATGAGAACCAAATTTAGGTAATATCTGACGCTAAATTTCTTATTGATATCCCGCATTGTGGGCGCTAGATCGTACCCCGCTAGAAATACCCTGATGGGAATGGATTCACCCTTCACTGGCGCACCGTCCATTATTTCGTATTTAGCTATTGTCTCGTTTTCCGTAAACGTGTGCGGCCCTGGAAAAATGTAATCTAATTAGATTTCAGTAAGTAAACTAGTTGTTTAAAATGGATTTGCAAACGATTGAGTTCCTCACAATAGCAGCATTCATAAAATTTATCAATTAAGGTATTGATTTTTTGTTGATAGATCGTTCATTTACTCACCAGTGCCAGTGGTTTCTCTTTTGATAATTGCTATTTCCATGTGTTTGATCTTGATTCTAACTAACAAGAAATAAATTTTTCCAACAATCACATCTTTTAAGTGATATCTGAAATGAAACAGCAGATATTTGTCAAGATTATGGATGGTTTAAAAATATTGTGTGTACACCAGTTGAATTGGTACAACACTTACTTGCTTTTGTTGTATTCAAATTCGATATGCAGGCAGTCTTCGATGCCAACCTCCATCTTGATTGGATTGTTCATATCTGGATAGGAACTAAGGGTATGTACAACAAGCTCAAGCTCCTTAACAATGTCACTGATTCTCCTGACGATCGTCACTTTGAGAAAGTATCGCAGCCTGACGTTTGAGCCTGTGTAACTTTCAAATGGCTTTTCAACATTTGCAAATTCAAACTCGTACGTCGTGTTGTGAGTCAATTCACCCGGCCTTGCCAGCTCCTTCACTAAACTCGTAAACTCATGATGATTTCCTCTGTCGTAGTACAGTTCTATTTGTCCGATGAACTCTACTTTGACTCCTTGGTGTTCCAATTTACCAGCTTTCCTCAAACTGATGTTTATCTACAATCAATTATTCTTGTGAAATGCCGGGATGCGAAACTTTTTCATGACAATCATTTGAAAAAAAGCATAAAAATGTAGTATCAATCGAATCGATTGCGTTAATCATTCATTACGTGTTGCTCCAAAATACATTTCAGATCAAGCTGTTAACCTTAATAAGAGCTAACAAGTAAATTAACCATCCATCAGGCCAAATAGGCTCCAAAAGACCATTCCAGCTCTCGAATCATGATTCAAACAGTTTGAACGTAAAAAAATAAAATATCGCTTCCGTACGCACTTTTGGGGACAACACAAGCACAACTTGAGCAGAATAATTGTTGTTTTTGATCATAAGGAGTAACATTCGATTGCCCCTTTAAACACGGGTCCCGGCCACTATGACCCCCCGCATTATCACAATAATAAGCGTATTCCAAAAACAGACACACACCTTGCCCGACACGGTCTCCCCGTCCAGGTAGAGCAGGTGCCTCTCCTTCTTTCCGTCCTCGGTCTTGATGTCCGCGGTCTTCCTTGAGTCCGCGCCATCGAGGAGTACCTCTATGTCCGCAGACTGTCCGAATCCAAAGAAACTCTGTATAAACAACGATATTGTCATAATTATGAAACTTTCTTACGCAAAAAAAAAAAAAGAAAAGAAAAAAAAAGGGAGCAAGTGCAAAGCAAAGGCTTACCATTTTAGAATCTCAGAAGATACAGCAGCAGCAGCAGCAGCAGCAGCAGCAGGAGGAGGAGGAGGAGGATGAGGAAGAGGAGGCGTGAATCGCGTATCTCTTCTCGGCAGCGGCTTCTTTTCGCGCATATGCAATATCCGCGAAACTGTTCTGTGGGAGTTGGCTAACTTTTTTCTTATTTATTGAAAGGTCCACGCCGAGCACCACCTTCACGGCATAGTTGATCCTGATGTGCGCTAGATCGTCCCACTCACTGCAATGTTGTACAGGTACCGCAAGACCCACGGGGGGCACACTGTACTTACTCTCTTATTGTACTGCGATAATTGAATCGAAGTATATATTTATACACGCACTATTCTCGCACTACATACATGTATGAGGTATGCGATATAACGATATTACGATCAAATATACACCCACACACGCGAGCGCACGTCCACGACATCCAGTATCCACGCCTGCAATTTGCAATATAAGTATTATGCGTTCACGTCCTCCGAAAGAGAGTCTCCCCGACGCGACGTCCCCCGCAGTAAGTATAAGGGGTAGTGTGTACACGCTACTGCTTCCGGAGTCCCGGTCGCGAATACTTGTTAAAAAAATAAACGAACGACCGAACGAGGAAGGCACGCAGGTTGTACACCTATCTCTCGGCTATCTCTGCCCCATAAGTACTACTTATACTTACTTGGGCACTATACTGCTAGTAGTACTGCTTATACTCTCTGCTGCCAATATGGCTGGCAACATATTTTTAATTTTTTTTCTTTCCATCTACTTACTTTATAAGTAGTTCAAGCAGATTTTTTCCAATTCATAGTGCTTGAAAACAAATTATGCAGTAGATAATATGTGAAGTACTGAATAGTAGAACATTGGTTATTTTTCCCCAATGAACCAACCTAGTTTGCCGATTAGATTTTGGAGTTGCGTGTTTGTTTGAGAAAGTTTAAAATATTTCAGAGATATATTTTTAGCAGTGACATATGGAGGAAAATCGACTCGTGTGCAAATAAATAAATCTCTAAGTATTATCTTTTAGTATATGTATACACGCGCATGTGTGGACTGGTACATCACGAATATACTTGCTGTCCGATCTCCGATCGGAATCTGTATACTGGACCTATATGTACTCAATTGACAAGCCAAAGTTATAATCAACTGCGATGCGCAAGAGCGCGAGTGCAAACACTGCCAACAGTGCCAACACTAAATGATAATGACGCGTCACGTCTGCTGCTCTCTGCTCGATTTGTTCTTTCGTCTGTCTGCATATGCAGCAGTTGATGCTACAGTGTTGTCATTTGAATGATGAGAAATTAATCACCAGTCACGGAGACAACAAAATAACTAGACAAATTTATAGCACTGTGAAATTACACCCCCAATCCCCAATAGCATAATTTGCTGAATTTGTACAAGGAACGAAAGCTCATCAAACCAAGCGACTTTTACTTGTATAATTTGAATTAAATAAGAAAAAAGAATTACAAAAAAATTCTAAATCCATGGTACAGTTTTAACAATTTTATAATCTAAAAAGAAAATATAAAATAGATTAAAGAAAGGCATTGATTCAGTTCACGTCATAGTACTTGAGTGTGATGCTACTGAGCTCGAACGGCAGATGATGGATGAGTAGAGGATTTGCAAATAGTTTCGCTCTCGCGCGCGACACGTTTTGCAACAATCTTCCAACACACGCAGCGCCGTGTCCTACATCCCATACGTAAGTACTTATCTTATACTCGATGAGCTTCGATCCCCGATTCCCCGCTAAAGTTACCCATACGTACCGTTCATACTCACACGCAGATAGCTATTTATCGAGCGTATAAGGTTGAGCTCTCGAGCGTGGACAGTGCCGAGAGGGGACTAGTCACTTAGGGGAGATGAATAGATGATAGTATGCTGCTACTATCATGTTGGAAATATATTTATTCTGTGTCATAAAAATTGATTTATGCTCATCTCCATAGAGAATGGGTAGACTGAAAAAACATGGACGTTACGTTTCGAAGAGCTTCTTTTATTGTAAATAGTGTTTCGAACTATGAATATAGTTTGATAATAAATTAAGTGATGAGCCTGTAATATTTCGACTTGAAAAATGCTTGATAAGTTATCACAATCAATCGACAATTAAGCAACGCAATTATATACACGGGGCAACTCTTATAAAATACTTGACGCAGTTACAGATAACGTTATAGAATTAATAGTTGAACAAGCTTAATTGAAAACTCACTAATATTTGTGCTTTTCTTTGAGCAAACGTGAAAAACAGTTATAATACATTTCAATTTTTCGTAAAACTAGCACCCTCATAACATCATAATAATGATTAATTTTACAACTTTAAAACTCATTTTTAACAACAAATCAGATCTCAATACTCAGATCATAGAACCATACAAAAGACACATCAACATATTTTCAGGTGAAATAACTAACGAATCGAATTTTATTTTTATGTATTACGACTGGGAAACAATACATCTTAATAATGAGACGCAAACAGCTATTAGAAAAATTCGTACCTTAAAATAATATTTTTTTTTTTTTCAAGTATTTACAAAGGTTTTGGTCGTTTGCGAAAAATGGTTATTAGATATGCAAGACTTGATTGATTGATAAATACCGTGCAGGAGATTGAAATCTCTCCAAATATGCTGGATCGGCGCCAAACGTGCATCGCCAGCGAAACATTTCGTTTAGCTTATTGCAGGAAAATCGTTCGGATGGCAACAAAGTTTCTTTTTTTATGGCAAGATTATTAAAGCTCTTATTTAATACTATATAAATAATCTTACTCGATCGGATAGCTTGATTCATATAAATATAAACCCTCTGAATTTGCTGTATTACAAACGATAAAATATCTCTCCATATTCCCCCAAGTTTCTTCCATCTTACCTCACATCACATGAAATGGGAAAACAATAAGGATACTAATTTCGTCAAACAGAATATTCTGTTTAAAAGCACTTTATACATCCAAGCTCTACTTTTTGGCGATGAGATCATAGCGATGATTGATATTGAGCGCATGCAGAAACTGCATGAGATGAGGCTGATAACCGCAGTTGGCAAGTTTTTCGGCTACATGGGCCAGGTACTGTCGCTGCTCGCAGAAAGCCAAGTACATGCGCTCGAGTTCCTTGTAATTTGGCTTGACCGATGGTTTCGACTGGGTCCAGTTTTGCAATCTTATGCGATTATGGAACTTCAAAACGATTTTAAATATATTGCACAGACAGGTGCGCATTGGTTCGCCCCTCACGTTTAACATACATCTGCGAAACAATTATTTCAGTAAGATAACGAACAAAAATAAAGAATACGTTTTTTTCAAAAAATTTTGTGGTACGAATATGCTTGGAAATAGAATAATCATTCAGAACAATTAGAATCAGCTTTTCAAAAAGAAAAAAAAAAAATTACACCGATGAAGTCCCAAGAACGTATCTATTTATTTTCCATTGATCGTACCTCGACAAGATCTTCCTTATATAACGAACGTGAGTGTTATATACGTCGTCAAGAGTCTTGGTGCTTTCAAGCTCGTGCTCAAACTCCGACCAGCTGGCGTGCAAAACGCTGCAGGTCAAGTAAGTGTGCAGCGCATTCATGAATTGCATCATTGAGTGCCGGTACAGCTGCAGCTATAAATAGATTTGATAAAAAAGAATGTAGGCATCCCTGATCGTCGTTTATGGACAGATACTATTGATTTTTTTCTGTCTAGAAAAAAAGAAGTACACTCACCTTGTGATGGTTCTGAGTGATAGAGGCTGCTCTTTCGATCTTCAAGATTTGAAAGTCTTCTTGCAAAACCCAGAACACGCGGCCAACCATCAGGAGAAATTTAAATACCTTACTATACTGTTCCATCAAGATGTCGTTAAATATTATGTTTAGAGGCCACGAGACTTTGTAGTTTAAGGCCAGACAGCCGAGTATTTCTGGATTCGATGTCTAAGTAAAAGAAAACACACCAAGAGATTAGAAATGTTTAGAAATAAAAATTTTCTATCTGTTCTTCTTTTTACCTGTAGATAAGGAGGTACTTCGGCAACTGATAAGCTGAGGAGTTCGGAGTTGGCATAAGTACCGCTTAACGAACTAATTATTGCCTTTTCCAAAATGTTCATCAGAACCGGTGGATTAAAAAGTTCAATCGGCTCGGAAATCTCGTACAATCGCGTGAACAGCGACTGGGTTAGCGTTCTGGCAAACTCGCCGTTCAATAAAAAGAAGTAGCTTCTCAGACTGTGCAGGTGAGACAGTACATTGTGCTCGGTTACAAAGTACTAAAATAATAAAAAATAATGGTTATTAGTTCATCAGGGAGATCGAGTTTTAGAAAATAATGTCATTCCCGTACCTTGATTATCGCACTGTTGACAAGCCGACTCTGAGCTCTCAAAGGCACAAGGACGGACTTTTCCAGGTACACGTGCAAGGACGTCGTGTCGATCATCTCTACGTCTGCAGCAGTGAGCTGCTGCTTCTGCTGCTGTTCCTGCTCATGGTGGTTCTCATTCACCGGTGTACTGAGTACGGAACCAAATCTGAAGAAATTGGGAAACGAGGGGGTGTATTGGAAGTACTTGGGGCCTTGGCTCTGCTGCGAGGTGACTTCATCCACAGACATGCCGTCCAATGACCTGGCGCCCATCAGGTCGCTGTTACTGGCGTACTCTGAGAAGGGCGTGTTTTCACAACTGTGGGCCTGTATTGAGCTGCTGTGCGTGGAGGTAGTGAAGTGGTCCGTCGTTGTTGACATTGGGGTTTCTCTTTGAAATTCAGGCTCGGGAAACCGGTTGATGTCAAAGTCGTAGCGGTCGATGTTGTGGGCCATGTTTCGGTTTCGGTTGCGCTGGCAGTCGCTCAGAGTTTCTGCAAGTGGCTTCGTCGGAGGCTCTGAGGCAGGCTCGAGCTCGTCCATACGACTGTAAAAGTGGGACATCACTTTGTTCCTGTTGATCTCGGCATCTGTGAGCGGCTGCTTGTCCGAAGTGTTCTTCTTTACTTGCTGCGCCTCGTTGCAGTTGAAATCGTTCGTTGGAGGCTCTGAGGCAGGCTCGAGCTCGTCCATACGGCTGCAGAAGTGGGACATCACCTTGTTC
>JAPYYV010013025.1:0-10039 GCA_030522625.1 Copidosoma aretas
TTGAATAAATGCCTAAATACTCTACGCTGCTCTACGTAGCAGTTGCTTGCGGCTACTTCAGTCTGCGACTCGCGAGCGACGAGAAAGCTTCTCTCGCATTATTACTTGCTGGCATAGTGTTGCGCACTATTGCTATTACATTTGTTACAAAGTCGCCTTATAGTTTTGTATCACCAAGTTAATAAACCTCGTATTTAATTTAATTCTATTAAACAAAGTATTTCTTTACCTCGCAGCGTATCTCGATCTGAAAAGTCGAGGATCCATAACACGCGAAAAGAATACAGTCCACGCTCTCCCCTTACTTCGATATCGGACAATAATAAAACGCAAGAAAATTCAGCACGCTTGGTTACCTGGTATTATTTCTTCAGTTATAAATAATAATATAATTAATTTAAACGCGGGGAAGGTCAGGGCACTGGGATACCTGGTTTTAGTTTTTATGTTAATAATAATCTCATTAATCAAAACGCAAGGAATGTCTGCGCTCTGGGTCACCTGGTTTTAGTTTTTATGTCATTAATTATACTGTTATCAATTTAAACGCAAGAAAAGTCAGCGCTCTGGGTTACCTGGTTTAAGTATTGATCTTATTAATTATAATGAAAATAATTCAAACGCGAGCAAAGTCAGCACTCTGGGTTATCTGGTATAGTCCTAATATTATTAATAATAATGTCATTAATTTAAACGCGAGGAAAAAAAAGCGATCTGCGTCACCAGGTTTAAGTTATTATCTTATCAATAATAATGATATGAATTAAAACGCAAGGAAAATAACCCCTCTAGGTCACTTGGTATTTGTTCTTATGTTATTTATTATAATAGAAATAAATAAAACAAAATAAAAGTCAGCGCTCTGGATTCATTGGTATTGGGTCTAATGTTATTAATAATAATATCATTAATTTAAACTCGAGCAAAGTCAGCGTTCTAGGTTACTAGGTTTTAGTTTTTATGTTATCAATAATAATAATGATACTCATTAAGACGCGAGGGAAGTCAGTGCTCTGGGTCACTTCGTATTTTTTTTATGTTATTAATTATGATGTAAATAATTAAAACGAAAGAAAAGTCAGCGCTGTGGGTTCTATGGTATTAGTTTTTATGTTAATAATAATATTATTGATAAAAAAGCAAGGAAAGTAAGCGCTCTAAGTTACTTGGTATTAGTTCTTATGTTGATAATATTTTCATCAATTAGAACGCAAGAAATGTCAGGGCTCTGGGTCACATAGTTAGAAATATTATGTTATTAATTATAGTGTAAAAAATTAAAACGCGAAAAAGTAAGCGCTCTGGATTTCTTAGTATTAGTTTTTATGTGAATAATAATTTCATTAATTAACCGCAAGAAAAGTCAGCGCTAAGTGTCAAGTGGTTTGAGTTCTTATGTCATTAATTATATTGTTATCAATCTAAACGCAAGGAAAGATCGCTCTGGGATTCTAGGTATTAGTTCTTATGTTATTAATAATATGATCATTTATTTAAACTCGAGAAAAGTCAGCGCTCTGGGTCAATTTGTATTAGTTTTTATGCTATGAATTATAATGTAAATAATAAAAAAGCGAGAAATGTCAGCGCTCTGGGTTTTTTAGGTATATGTTCGTATATTAATATTTTTATTAATTAAAACGCGAAGAATGTCAGCGCTCTAGGTCACCTAGATTTCATTATTATGTTATTAATAATATCATTTATTAAAACGCGAGGAAAGTCAGCGCACTGGGTCACCTGGATTTAGTTCTTATATTATTAATAATGTCATTTATTTAATCGCGAGGAAAGCCAGCGCTCTGTGTCACCTAGTTTTAGTCTTTATGTTATTAATGATGATCTCATTAATTAAAACGCGAAAAAAGTCAGTCCTCTGGGTTACTTGGTATTAGTACTTGAGTTAATAATAATGTCATTTATTAAAACGCACAAAAAGTCAGCGCTCTGGGTTATTTGGTATGAGTTCTTATGTTAATGATATTTTCATTATTCAAAGCGCGAGAAAATTGAGCGCTCTGCGCTAACGGGTATTAGTTTTTGTTTTATTAATAATAATGTCATTAATTGACCGCAAGAAAAGTAAGCGCTAAGTGTCAAGTGGTTTGAATTCTTATGTCATCAATTATATTTTTATCAATCTGAACGCAAGGAAAGAGCGCTCTGGGATTCTTGGTATTAGTTCTTATGTTATAAATATTATGATCATTTATTTAAACTCGAGAAAAGTCAGCGCTCTGGGTTTCCTGGTTTTCGTTTTCATCTTATCAATTATAATGTAAATAATTTAAACGCGAGAAAAGTGAGAACTTTGGGTTACCTGGTATTGGTTCTAACATTTTTAATAATAATGTTATTAGCTTAAACACAAGGAAAGTCAGCGCTCCGGGTAACCAGGTTTTAGTTCTTATGTTATTAATATTGATGATATTAATTAAAACGCGAGGAAAGTCAGCGGGCTGGGTCAACTGGTTTTTGTTCTTATGTGAATAATAATGTCATTTATTACAAAGCAAGGAAAATCAGTGCTCTAGGTTATTTGGTATTAGTTCTTATGTTAATAAGAATGTTGATGATAAAACACCAGAAAATTCAGCACGCTTGGTTACCTGGTATTCTGGCTTGTCTGGTATTAATTTGTATGTTAATAATAATTACATAAATTAAAACGCAAAAAAAGTCAGCACTCTGGGTCACTTGGTATTAGTTCTTATGTTGATAATATTTTCATTAATTAGAACGCGAGAAATGTGAAGGCTCTGGGTCCCATAGTTTAAAATATAATGTTATTAATTATAATGTAAAAAATTAAATCGCAAGAAAAGTCAGCGCTCTGGGTCACGTGGCATTAGTTCTAATGTTATTAATTACGATGTAAATAATAAAAAAGCGAGAAAAGTCAGCGCTCTGGGTTTTTTAGGTATTTGTTCTAATATTAATATTTTTATTGATTAAAATGCGCGAAATGTCAGCGCTTTGGGTCACCTGGTTTTAGTTTTTATCTTATTAAATATAATGCAAATAATTTAAACACGAGGAAAGTCAGCGCTCTGAGTAACCAGATTTTAGTTCTTAAGTTATTAATAATAATGATATTAATTAAAACGCGAAGAAAGTCGGCGCCCTGGGTTTCTTGGTACAAGTTTTTGTGTTAATAATAATTTCATAAATTGAAACGCAAAGAATGTCAGCCCTCTGGGTTACATAGATTTAATTATTATGGAATTAATTATAATGTGAATAATTAAAACGGGAGGAAAGTCAGCGCTCTGGATTTCTTGTAATTTGTTTTTATGTTACAATGAATTTTATCGATTAAATCGCAAGATAAGTTAGCACTCTGGGTCACCTGGTTTTAATTCGTATGTCATTAATTATAATGTTATCAATCAAAACATGAGGTAAATCAGCGCTCTAGGTACTTGGTATTAGTTCTTATGTTAACAATAATGTCAATAAATAGAACGCAAGGAAAGTGAGCGCTCTGGGTTTTCTGGTATTAGTTCTTATGTTATTAATAATAATATCAATAAATCAAACGGGAGGAAAGTCAGCGCTCTAGGTCACCTGGATTTAGTTTTTATGTAATTAATAATAATGATATGAATTAAAGCGCGCGAAAAATCAGACCTCTAGGTCACTTGGTATTTGTTCTTATGTTATTATTCATAATAGAAATACTTAAAAGACAATAAAATTCAGCGCTCTGGATTTCTTGGTATTACTCCTAATGTTATTATTAATAATATCGTTAATTTAAACTCGAGCAAAGTCAGCGCTGTAGGTCAATAGGTTTTAGTTCTTATATTAATAATAATAATAATGATGTTCATTAATTCGCAAGGGAAGTCAGTTCTCTGGATCACATCGTGTTTGTTTTTATGTTATTAATTGCAATATAAATCATTAAAACGAAAGAAAAGTCAGCGCTTTGGGTTCTATGGTATTAGTTTTTATGTCAAAAATAATTAAATCAATTAAAACGCAAGATAAGATAGCCATCTGTGTAACCTGGTTCTAGTTCTAATGTCATTAATTATAATGTTATCAATCAAAACGTGAGGAAAATCAGCGCTCTAGGTACTTGGTATTAGTTCTTATGTTAATAATAATGTCAATAATTAAAACGCAAGGGAAGTCAGCGCTCTGGGATTTCTGGTATTAGGTTTTATGTTATTAATGATATTGTCATTGATTCAAACGCAAGGAAAGTCAGCGCTCTGGGATTCTCAGTATTTGTTTTTATGTTAATAATATTACAATTAATAAACACACTAGGAATTTCAGCGCTTTGGGTTATCTAGTTTTAGATTTATGAAAATAATTATAATGTATATAATTCAAAGGCAAGAGAAGTCAGCACTCTGGGTTAGCAGGTTTTAGTTCTTATGTTATTAATAATAATGATATTAATTCAAACGCGAGGAATGTCAGAGCTCTGGGTCACTTGTTTTTTGTTTTTATGTTATTAATTATAATGTTAATAAATAAAACGCAAGAAAAGTCAGCGCTCTGGGTTTTTTGGTATTAGTTTTTATGTTAATAATAAAATTATTGATAAAAACGCAAGAAAGATCAGCGCTCTTGGTTTTTTGGTATTATTTCTTATGTTAATAATAATATTATTGATTAAAACGCAAGGAAGGTCAGCACTTTGAAACACAGAGTTGTAGTTCTTATGTCATTAATTGTAACATTATTAATCAAAACGCAAGAAAAGTCAGCGCTATGTGTCAAGTGGTTTGAGTTCTTATGTCATTATTATATTGTTATCAATCTAAACGCAAGGAAAGAGCGCTCTGGGATTTTTGGTATTAGTTCTTATGTTATAAATAATATGATCATACATTTGAACTCGAGAAAAGTCAGCGCTCTGGGTTTCCGGGTTATAGTTCATGTTAGTATTAACAATGTTCATGATTAAAACGCGAGAAAAGTCAGCGCTCTGGGTCACTTGGTATTAGTTCTTATGTTATCAATTACAATGTAAATATTAAAAAAGCGAGAAAAGTCAGTGCTCTGGGTTTTTTAGGTATTTGTTTTTATATAAATATTTTTATTAATTAAAATGCGCAAAATGTCAGCACTTTGGGTCACCTGGTTTTAGTTTTCATCTTATCAATTATAATGTAAATAATTCAAACGCGAGAAAAGTCAGCGCTCCGGGTAACAAGGTTTTAGTTCTTATGTTATTAACAATGATGATATTAATTAAAACGCAAAGAAAGTCAGCGCGCTGGGTCACCTGATTTTTGTTCTTATGTTATTTATCATAATGTAAATAAATAAAACGCAAGAAAAGTCAGCGCTCCTGGTTTATTGGTATCAGTTCTTATGTTAATAATAATATCATTGATTAAATCGCAAGGAAGGTCAGCGCTCAGGAACACCGAGTTTTAGTTCTTATGTCATCAAATATAACATGATCAATCAAAACGCAAGAAAAGTCAGCGCTGTGGGATTTTCGCTATTAGTATTTATGTTAATAATAACGTCATTAATTAGAATGCGATAAAAGTCAGCGCCCTGGGTTTTTTGGTATAAGTTTTTATGTTAATAATAATTTTATAAATTAAAACGCAAAGAAAGTCAGCCCTCTGGGTTACTTGGAATAAGTTCTTATGTTAGTAATATTTTCATTAATCTAAACGCGAAAAATGTCAGCGCTCTGGGTTACGTGGTTTTAATTATTATGTAATTAATTATAATGTTATCAATCAAAACGTGAGGAAAATCAGCGCTTTAGGTACTTGGTATCAGTTCTTATATTAACAATAATGTCAATAATTAAAACGCAAGGAAAGTCAGCGCTTCGGGTTTTATGGTATTAGTTTTTATGTTATTAATGATGATCTTATTAATTAGAACATGAGGAAAGTCAGTTCTCTGGGTTACTTGGTATTATTTCTTATTTTATTACTTATAATGTAAATAAAAAAACACGAGGATAGTCAGCACTCTACGTCACATGGTTTTAGTTCTTATGTCATTAATTATAATGTTATAAATCAAAACGCGAGTAAAGACAGCATTCTGGGTTTTTTGCTGTTACTTCTTACGCTAATCATAATAATGTTATTAATTCAAACGCATTGAAGGTCAGCGCTCTGGTTTACATGGTATGAGTTCTTATATTAATAATTTTTTCATTAATATAAACGCGAGAAAATTAAGCGCTCTGGGCTAATAGGTATTGGTTTTTGTTTTATTAATAATAATATCATTAATTAAAACGCGACGAAAGTCAGCTTTCTGGGTTTCTTAGTATTACTTCTTATGATAGTAATAATAATTATGTCATTAATTAAAACGCAAGGGAGGTCAGCGCTCTGGAACACACAGTTGTAGTTCTTATGTCATCAATTATAACATTATTAATCAAAACGCAAGGAAAGTTAGCGCTCTGGATTTCTTGGTATTAGTTTATATGTTAATAATAATTTTATTGATTAACCGCAAGAAAAGTCAGCGCTATGTGTCAAGTGGTTTGAGTTCTTATGTCATTATTGATATTGTTATCAATCTGAATGCAAGGAAAAAGCGCTCTAGGATACTTGGTATTAGTTCTTATGTTATTAATAATATGATCATTTATTTGAACTCAGGAAAAGTCAGCGCTCTGAGTTACCTGGTTTTAGTTTATATGTTAGTATCAATAATATTAATAATTAAAACGCGAGAAAAGTCAGCGCTCTGGGTTTTTTGGTATAAGTTCTCATGTTAATAATAATATTATTGATTAAAACCCAAGAAAGATCAGCGCTCTGGAACACAGAGTTGTAGTTCTTATGTCATCAATTATAACATTATTAATCAAAAAGCAAGGAAAGTCAGCGCTCTGGGATTTTCGCTATTAGTTTTTATGTCAATAATAATGTCATTAATTAAAACGCGATGAAAGTCAGCGCACTGGGTTTCTTGGTATAAGTTTTGATGTTAATAATAATTTCATAAATTAAAACGCAAAGAAAGTCAGCCCTCTTGGTTACTTGGTATAAGTACGTATGTTAATAATATTTTCATTAATTAAAACGCGAGAAATGTCAGCACTCTGGGTTACATGGTTTTAATTATTATGTAATTAATTATAATGTGAATAATTAAAACGGGAAAGAAGTCAGCGCTCTGGATTTCTTGGTATTAGTTTTTATGTCAAAAATAATTTTATCGATCAAAACGCAAGATAAGTTAGCGCTCTGGATCACCTAGTTTCAGTTCTTATGTCATTAATTATAATGTTATTAATCAAAACGTGAGGAAAATCAGCGCTCTAGGTACTTGGTATTAGTTCTTATGTTAACAATAATGTCAATCATCAAAACGCAAGGAAAATGAGCGTTCTGGGTTTTCTGGTATTGGTTTTTATGTTAAAATTATATTCATTAATCAAAACGTGAAGAATGTTAGCGCTTAGGGTCACTTGGTTTTAGTTCTTATGGCATTAATTATAACGGTATCAATCAAAACGCGAGGAAAATCAGCGCTTTAGTTACTTAGAAGTAGTTATTATAATAATAATATTTTTATAAATCACAACGCGAAAAATGTCAGCGCTTTGGATCACCTAGTTTTAATTATTATGTAATTAATTATGATGTTAATAATTAAAACGCGAGGGAAGTCAGTGCTCTGGGTCACTTGGTATTAGTTCTTATGTTATTAATCATAATGTTAATGATTAAAACGCAAGGAAAGTCAGCGCTAAGAGTCGAGTGGTTTTAGTTCTTATGTCAATAATTAAAACGATATTCATCGAAACGCGGAAAAAGTCAGCGCTCTAAGATTCTTGGTATTAGTTCTTATGTTAATATTTTCATTAATGAAAACGCAGGGAATGTCAGCGCTTTTGGTTACCTGGTTTTAGTTTTCATCTTATTAATGATAATGTCATTAATTTAGACGCAGGAAACTCAGCGCTCTGGATTTCTTTGTATTAGTTCTAATGTTGATAATAATTCTATTGATTAAAACACAAGGAAAGTCATCTACTAGGTTACTTGGTATTAGTTCTTATGTCAATAATATTTTTAGTGATTAAAACGCAAGGAAAGTCAGCGCTCTGGGTTTCTCAGTATTTGTTTTTACGTTATAAATACTTTAATTAATAAAAACGCGAGGAATTTTGGCGCTTTGGATTATCTGGTTGTAGTTTTTATGTTATTAATTATCATGTAAATAATTTAAACGCAAGGGTAGTCAGCACTCTGGGTTAGCAGGTATTAGTTCTTATGTTATTAATAATAATATCATCGATTTAAATGCGAGGAAAGTCAGCGCTCTGGGTCACCTGGATTTAGTTCTTATGTTATAAATGATGATGTCATTAATTAAAACGCGAGGAAAGTCAGTTCTCTGGGTTACTTGGTATTAGTTCTTATGTTATAACTTATAATGTAAATATTAAAACGCGAGTATAGTCAGCGCTCTGGTTTACTTGGTATGAGTTCTTATGTTAATAATATTTTCAATAATTAAAACGCGAGAAAATTAAGCGCTCTAGGCTAACGGGTATTAGTTCTTGTTTTATTAATAATAATGTTAATAATTAAAACGCAAGAAAAGTTGGCGCCCTGCGTCACCTGGTTTTAGTTATTATGTCATTAATTATAATAATATTAATAAGAACGCGGGGAAAGTCAGCGTTCTGGGTTTCTTAGTATTACTTCTTATGTTAATGATAATGTCATTAATTAAAACGCGAGGAATGTCAGCGCTCTGGGTTATCTGGTTTCAGTTCTTATGTTATTAATGGTAATGTTATTAATTAAAACGCGAGGAAAGTCCGCGCTCTGGGTCAGCTGGTTTTAGTTCTTATGTTATTAATAATAATGTTATTAATTAAAACGCGAGGAAAGGCACCGCTCTGGGTTACCTGGTATCAGTTCTTATGTTATATATAATAATGGTGTCAATTAAGTATTTTGTGCATTATCAAACATTGAAACGTATATTTGAGTAGATTGCCAAAAATTTCTGACTAATTCTTTAGCATGCAATCTGCTTTATTGGTCTATCATATTCCGTTGTCGATCGATCGACGGAGGGTTTGGCTTTTTTATGAAAAAACCGACAGTATCGACAGAATTAAGATTGCAGGTCTGTTTTCTGGCAAATATCACTAGGGCTCTACAGATATATATGTTTTAACGTCAGGAAGGTTAGTGCTAGAGAATTCCCAAAATCTGGACGGAAATTTTTCCCAACTCTGTTATATATGCTACAATGATTAAAGTTAGATGGTATGACGTTTGTTTGATGTACAGCTATTTATTTGTTGATGAAAATGCATTTTTTAAGTCGATTATAATAAATATAATTTTATCAAACCCATACATGTAGATTATAATTGTGGTAACAGATAAGATCTTGTATTACCTAATAAAAAGTAAGCACATATAATACATTAATTAGAAAAAAAATATGCTTATTTATCGAATTTTGACTTTTAAATTTGCATTTTTAACTGTCATACTTATGAAGAGAAATTTTGTAAACATTTTTTGAAAGTAAAAAAAATTTTTAACTACCAACAAAATAATGATTTTTTGAAGGACATTCTCAAAATTAAATTCGAAATGAGTGAAAAAATAAAAATTGTTTCTTGTCTGTAGTCGATGATTTAAGCCTTGACAAACGAATTGCTATTGATTGAGTATCTTGTCTATAAAAATGAGACATATTTGAAGCATAACACTACAGAAAATCTACATAATGCTTAAATAACAAGTCCTCTTTGTAGAATTTCACTTGTTTTCTCGAAAAACAATTTCTTTCTGATCTTCAGCCAATGGTCTGAGTCTCGGAAAACGAGATACTCGTATTATCCGCGATCTGAACCCGCTTGTAGCACCGCCCTCGTGACAGTCAACGGTTCCCACATGAGTGCGAAAGAGACAGACGTCATACCGAACTATATACAGTCAATGCAGCGGGTAATGAGCGGGTTCTACTGTCTCTTTCGCACTCATGTGAGAACATAACCTTCAGCAGCATTTTCTAAAACGATGAATTTATCAAGCTGTGATTGCACAGTACATAA
>JAPYYV010013026.1:0-10039 GCA_030522625.1 Copidosoma aretas
ACACTTTAAAAAAAAAACTTTTTTGTTTACGCATGCACTCGCACTGCGTGCGGTAGGAGTTGTGTATGCAGTCGCGGCGCATGCGGGTGGCACATAGGCACTTCCGTAATTTTAAGCGACTAAAAATATAAAAATAATAAATCATCAAGTTTGTATCAGTTATGTAATCGTTTTATTATAAATGGTTGCAAAAGA
This sequence comes from Copidosoma aretas, assembly GCA_030522625.1. Taxonomy (NCBI): domain Eukaryota; kingdom Metazoa; phylum Arthropoda; class Insecta; order Hymenoptera; family Encyrtidae; genus Copidosoma; species Copidosoma aretas. Next base: position 196 of record JAPYYV010013026.1, read on the forward strand.
ATAATCTACATTTAGAACAATTACGTTAATAGTCATACATTTAAAGCGAGTTTGTCGATTAACCGTTATTGTTAAATTTTGTTACTTATGATTAATAATAATAAGTGTATACAATCCAATTTTGTCTAAAAAATTTACAGAAATGGCATGTTATATGAGTGAATTATAAGACAATTGACATTAATACTCTTCTGAAAAACGCTGTTTTAAGCTAGATAATTTAAGTAAAGAAAATTTATTAATTTTAAGTTACTGTGTGGCTGGTATGAAAAAAGAAGAAAATAAATGTATTAGCGACTTTCATTTAAAAAATATCTCTATGATTATAAGTTATGTGAATAATATATCAGTGATCCTTACAAAATACATAAAAACAAAATAACTCAAAACTTACTGGTTTTAAAATTGGAAACATGTGAGAGTTTCAAAAGTTATAGTGAAGATGTACAATTAATTGCTGGACAAAAATTTTGCCATAACAGTAGTACTCAAATTTTTAATAGATAAGAAAAATATGATTGTTGCTATAATCCTTTTCACAAACACAGGACGAATTTTAAAGATGGTTAATTATTATTAAATCAGAAAGAGTGTGAAAATCATCAAAATTGTTATATGTAAAATTCTCATACACTGAAAAGTTTGTGAATCGTATTACAAGAAAGAAATATTTGATATTCATAAAAGTAAATGTTATTTAATTATAAAACCTTATGCTAAGTTCTGGTAAAACTGTTATCGTGGAACCCAGTAAAATCTGTGATTCACAAAGTAATTTAGCAACCCTAAGTGACTGTCAAACGTTAAGCTTTAGGTATAATAATGAAAGTCCAGAGAAACTAAAATTTGATGAGTAACTGACTAGTATAGAAATTCCTGTATTAAGAAAAAAAAATTAAATAAAAAAAATTCATGATCAAAATAATAATTATTTTAAAGTTCGTTATTAATTTTGTTTGTTTATGTATTCATAAAGTTTGTAGGTTTCATTTTGATAATTTTAGTAATCTTCTTCGGTTACAAAATAATAGTGATTTATTTGATCAAATTATATGAAACATAAAGTCAAGATATGAAAATGACTCTTCAACAAAAACTAAAATTAGTTTACTGACTTTATTGCCAGAAAAATGGTTGTATTCTGAATTTGTTAATTATTTTGATTTTACTCGATATATGTATACATCAGCCTAAAAGCTTCGTAAGTATAAAGGTAAGCCCCCAAGATATTGTTTCAATAAATTGATATATTTACATAAAAAATAGAAGAATCATACATTTTTTTTAAATTTGGAGTCATATACTTCTTGTAAAATCCAAATAATATCTAGCTATCTTTTTAAATAAAAATTATAATTGAGGTTATAAACATTTTATAAATATTTTTTTTGTAATAATTCTTTTATAAACTTTTGATCTAATTATTTTTCATCGTTTATTGATGATAAATGTATTTGTTCTTCCAAATGGTTTTATAATTATTATGTCTTAATTAACTTCCAATTACAAAGAAAAAAATCATAAACATAACAAATATAAGTAAATCCATAAAGGGGAAACAAAATTTTTAATTGTGTTTTAAATTGAATGTTAAAACTAAATTTTATGTTAAAAGTGTTCTGGCTACATTCAAACAAATAGAATATTTAAGTGTCACCTAACGTTAAAAAGTCAATCATAGATCATTAGACAGGGGGCAGTTCGACCCAGACCGATTCTACACGCAATACTTTCTGTATATCTGTATATATGCTAAATGTATTGGATGCAGAATCGGGCTGTGTCAAAATGACCCCTGTTAGATTATTATTTGAATAATAAGAACAGCCATACATGCAGTGGCACAAAACAGTTTGTTACTGTATAAGTTACTGCACCGAAGTCACAGTCTGTTTAACTACAAAAACGAGTTTTATTGTATAATTTGGAACCAATGTACGACGAATGGGTATCTAACTCTGAATTTGACTATATTCCAAGGTTTCCTTTATTTGCAATTTTTCGACCGAAAATTTTTGTCTTAGCTGGGTCTCCTGGTACACATAACATGTGTGTGTGTGCATTTCACACCAGAAATAAAAGAAAAAGTTGTGCTTGCGAAGGGTGGTGCTGGAAAAATGAACAAAACCATTTTGCAGTCTTCTGAGCTATCAAAGGATGAAATGTTTATAAATATTTTTTAGGACTTGAGAAATATTTCAGAACACCACTTTGTATCTGAATGTCAATAAATTAATCTTTCCACTGTAAAGTTGATTTAGATCTTCAGACTTGTGTAATTGTTCTGGATTTTGCGAAAAAATATTTGTTTTTATGCCAAGATTCAGCTCAAGGGTTCTACTTCAACAACATGATGGCAACTGTACATCTAATCGCCGTTTCTTATTAAGATCCTGAAAATAAAAAAATGCAGATTCTGAATTACTGCATTATCTTTGATGCAGTCAAGCAAATAGCTAGTACCATACATCTGTTATAAGAATACGTAAGAAATGATATAAAACAAAACTTCCCTTGGATAGACAGCATAATTTATTGTTCGGATGGGTCTCCAACTCAGTATGTAGATAGGTGAGTGAAAGAATATTTTTTTGTTCCAATGTTATGCAACATACATCATAATATATTGACGCATTTCCATTACAGAAACCACTTAAATAATGTATGTTGCTACCAGAAAGATTTTGGAATACAATCTCTTCGCGACTAGTAATGGCAAAAACATTTGTGATGGCATTTGTGCCGTTGTGAAAAGATAGACTTGTAAAGCATCGCTTCAAAGAACCCTTGATGACCAAATTTTCAACGCAAAAGAAATGTATAATTTTTTTAATGAAAACGACTTGGCTATAAGGTAATTTGCAACATAAATATTATCTGATATGTACAATTTTTTTTGCATAACAGTGTTAACAATAAATATAGTTTATTGCATATAATTTTAAAAGTAAGTAATCTTTCAGATTTTAGCACGTCGAGGAAAAGAATGTTATATTAAGAGACAAAAAACTTAAACAAAGATTTAATTCTGCCAGGACAATCTCTTATACGAGGGAGCATCATTGTTTCATACCGATAGATCAAAACAAAATTCAAGTAAAGTTGTATTCTTTTGATACAACAGTACCAACAATTGTATAATTACATTAAATTAGAAATAATATCAGGGTGAAATTAGAAATCTTACTAATACCCTTTTTCTTAATGAGATGATAAGTACTTTTTGAATTTTCAATTATTTTAATTGTCAAAGCTAGGAAAATTTAATTATAAATATTCAAACAAAAATATAGTTGCGTAAGAAACTGCATTTTACTACGATACCGTAAATAGATTATAAGTTTTGTAAGTATCTTAAGTTAAATATGTCGGTGTACTTTGTATAATTTTGATTGAAAAAATTGAAACGTATTTTTACGCCGTTTTTGAAAACAACATACATATCCAGCCCTGTCTACTACAGTGTCCGTCAGGAACCACCAACTCAGTCGAAATAAGTGGAATCGTAAATCTAAATTTTTCAGCTTATAATACCTGATTCTTGTACTTTATTTAAATATATGCCATCAGTTATCACGTTTTAATATCATAAATCTGTAAAAATACATTTAAAATCTAAAGTAAAGTCACCTATTCCTGTTGGAGCTCTGCTATAATTCGATAAAACAAGTTTTAAAAAGATGTTTTTTAGCAACGAAATAAACTTTATTATACCCAAACATCCTTCACCGGACCAATTTCATCTTTTCTACTAGTTTTTACCTACATTTCCATAAATTTTAAACGTAAAATATTTATCTGCAAGTGAGTTACAATGGTATGAGTGAGGCCAAAAACATGTTTTTCGTGTTTTTCGACATCCCTAAATGGACGTATCTTAGTCAATTCTTAACCGATTTAGACGAATAAAAAGGCGATCGAAAGGTCTTCGGGAAGTCAAAGAAACGCTAAAAACGTCAAAATTAGATTTTCTCTGTTTATTCGCTGTTTCTTGCAGTTAATCGTAATAGCTAATTATAAAAACCAAAAAAAAAAATAGACTTCTTAAGGGAAAAAATGAGCCCGAGCAGAATATTCTAGGATAAAAATTAGAGATTTTGCAGCAGTTTGAAAAAACGGAAAAAAAGACTAAAAAATGGCCCGTTTTTCGACATTAATAGGCTATATCTCGAGCTACACGGCACCTACAGGGCTAAAATTGTGGCTAGTAATCTAATCCTGATAAAACTGAAATATACTTCAATTTTGGCCATATGCGCTAAGCCCCCCCCCCCCCCCCTCTTTTGTAAAAAGGTATTGGAATGTCCCATATATACATAGGGCATTCCACGTCAAACCGTACATTTAAAAAAAAATTTTTAGTTAAAAAGTATACAAATTGATGTTACTCAGTGAGATCAGAACTCACCTAAAATATAAGCCTCGTACGTGTCTCTTTTCACAAACTACGTAGGGATGCAGAATAATGACTAAGTGATATTAGCCTAAGAGAGAGTCCGGTTTCTTACGCCAAACTGCGTAGGAAAGTAGAATTATTACTAAGTTTTTGAAGCTCAAGTACGAATCCTGCCTCTTTCGCCAAACTACATAGGAAAGCTGAATCATTACTAAGTGATGTGAGCTCAAGCAAGAATCTGTCTGTTTCGCCAAACTGCATAGAATAACAGAGTTGCAGTTAATTAATAAGAAAGGCCAGTAAGAACTCTGGCTTATAAGGTTTAGGTTTTTAGTCAGTAATAATTCAAAGTACTTGCAAGGATTTTGAAAATTTTTCTGGCTTTCTGGACTACTGTATATTCCGCCTTACAGTAGGGCAAAATAGGCTTTTTGTGGACAAAAGTCTTGCCCTACACGAATTTTATACCAAAAAAAAAAACAGTTATTACTACTAACAGTGCACACTACAATGTCTCAATATTTTATTTTTGATACGACCTTACCTTCAAAAATGGTGGATCAAAAATGTCAAAAAAAGAGAACAAGGAAAATTTCTTTTTTTTCATTCTAAAAATCATTATACAACTGTCTTTAAGGTCGCTGATTATAAATCTGGTTTTTCATACAAGAAAATTCAAAATAAGGGCAGACATGAAGGTAAAAATTTTTCGTTTAATTCTTTAAAAATACGTATAAGGGTTTTTTAGGTCGCTGACTTTGGATCTGGAGTCAAAATACGAGAATTAGAAATGGCGAATTGAAATGCGAACATAAACATAGACAATTATTGTTTGCTACGTCAAAATAACGTATAGAGGTCTTGAAAGTTGCTAATAACGAATCTGGTGTCAAAATCGTAATTTTCAAAATAGCGGATTCAGAATTGCGGACATAAAAATAAAAAAATTCCTTTCATCACGATAAATAATACGTATAGGGGTTTTTTCGGTCACTGATAACTAATCTGGTGTCAAACAAGAAAATTTAAACTGGTGATTTCAAAATAGCAGAAATGAAAATAAATAATTAATATTTTTTAAGTCAAAAAATACGTGTAGAGGATTTTACAGTCTCTGATTAGAAATCTGGTTGAAAAGGAATGAAATTTGAAATGATTTGCAATAATGAAAAATCATCTTTGATTTTTTCAAAAAGTTATTCATATGATTTTGTGATTGCTCATAAAGTAATTATTGTTACTCGTGATGTGCTGAGATTTCTATCAGTGTGATTGCTTGTTTTAATCGTACGACTTGTCCTACTTACTTAAACGATTATAAGCTACTTTTTAATTAATAAAGTTGTATGTTATAATAACTGAACTATTTTTGCACTTCAAGGACAAAATTAACTTACTCTGAATAATACAGTTGTATAATCATTCAACCCCGAAAGTTACCTTTTCCTATCTATTATATTTTCCAAACCTAAGTAGTTTAACAACAAGACCTTTCATGATCTAAATTATAGTCGCAATTATTGGTCTGATTTCTTTACTCAGATGAAATTGCTGCTGATTATTTAGTTCAAAGGCTTACTTATGCGTACTCTATTTAATGTTTTTTTTTCGATTATCGTTACATCAAGTTAGAATCAACATCATAAAAATCTCATGGAAATTGCAGAGTATTTGTTCCTTTTCCGTTTCCTTAAACTATTGAAACTATACATATTCCTTATGGAAAAGGATTAATCTCTAGCTTATAGAATAATCTTCTCCAAAAAAAATTGATTTTAGAAAATCCATAATATTTAAATAAAAAAAAATTATACTTTGGATAAAAGCGTTTTGAAAACCTTCATAAAATACATACGTCAAGTATAAATATTATGTTGCTATAAGAATAATAAAATCAAAATTTTCATTCCAAAGTAAAAAAAACATCTTAATGTATTCGAAAGATATGATGCATCGGTCAGAAAAATTAAAGTCTTTTCTCAATAATATATAAATGCTATAACATACGACTGTAATTCTATAGAGAATAAGAATATTTTGATTCCCTATGAGATATAACAAAGTAGGGAATCTAATTACAATATTTTTACATAACATCGCAATAAACCGTTTTATAAACATTAAAAATTATTTTAACAACCTTAATAAGGTGAAGAACCTACTCTGATTTACTGAATTGATACAAAAAAATAAAAAATATTGTTTAGAGTCCTGGAGCATCGTAATTACTCGTAGAGTGTCTAAGATACAACTGGTTATTCAATAAAATTTATGTATTTCTTTGAATAAAACGAAACAAAAAAACGCTCGTAGATTATTCAATACGAAATAGAGATATTCTATTTATCTATAAAATACGAGTTTTTATTCATAAAATCGAATTACAATTAGTTAAAGGTAAATTGGTTCGTTTATCCATGGTCTGATTACGAATTCCAATGATTGATCGAAACGGATTTCGAGATTGATTGTCCTATCACTTGTTCAACATCCAAAAAATTATATTTCTTTCACACTTTCGTTCTAAATGGATACCACATATCAGTCAATCTTGTAAGCTATTTCGATTATCAAAGTGCGGATCAGACCCTTGTAATAACCTTTACAATTATTATCAATTTAGAAATTTACTAATAATTACTTCAAAATAAACTCCAATGTATATATATAAATTTGAAAAATCTCTTAGATAGAGAAGGATGTCCAGTTGCAAATTAACGTAAATATTTAACTGAACTATCAGATAAGGTTCGACCATAGTATTTTATACGTAGTAGTACACTTATAAATAAGTAACACAAATAACTCGCTTGACACTAAATAGAACCCTGATGAGATGCACGGTTAGTTAGAATTGAAATGTTGTGCAATGTACTAGCATCTAAGTTTTTATTTGAATTTTCTATGAAAATAGTTCCTTACTTAACCCCTAAGTGTAAAATGATTGTCAAATTATGTTTATATGATTATTTAGCAAGATAATTTACTTAAACAGCCCTTAAAATTATTGTTTTACTCGTACATTGAAAGCACAATCCAGGTTCACATCAGTGTCACGATAGATTATGCCTATGAGGCGCGATAGAACTGAAAATATAGTGAATAACTTTGATTGAATCCTTCAATCATTATTCCTAATAACTTTAAAAGCAGAGTGCACACTAAAACTTCTAGTTATTATTATGAATTATGGTCGCGTAAAAAACTCTTTCGGAATGAGCAAGCACTACACTGGGAAAGAATTACGTAAAAGTCCCTCCTAAGTAAGTGCGAGCAGCGCTTTTAACAATTAATGCGTCTGCTCTTCATTGGGGGCTCAGACTCCCCGAATTGGGATATCAGAAGCACCAAGCGCTAGCAGAAGCTAAGCGATCAGCTGTCACCAGTCGTTTAGTGTGGCTGATTTCCCGATTAAATAGTCCAAGCCCCCGAATCGGGAGAGCAGACACACCAACCGTTGGGGGCGCTGCTTGGACTAATTTAGGAAGGACTATCATCCAATTTTTTTTAGTGTAGTATCGGAATTTTTAGATTAATAAGAGTACAAGTAATTACCCTTAGTATATGAGCAACTGCAAAGCCTACGATACTACTTTTTACAGTGATGACAAGAAATTTTGTTGTAACTTTTAATTTTTTTTATTTTGGCACTATATTCGTAATCAACGAACTCCAAAACCCTCTTAAATATTTTTATCGTAATAAATTAAAATTTTTATTTTCATGCTTGCCATCTTTAATATGCCATCTTAAATTTTCTTATTCTGACACCAAATTTGCAATAAACGACCTTAATAACAATTGCTTGCTTATTTTTAGAAAGAAAACAAAATTGTTCAATAAATATTTTACTCGACTATTTTGATCGACTATTTTTGTAAGTTAGGTTATATAAAGAATAGAACAGTGACACATTGTTGTGTACACTCTTACAAGTAATGATGGATTTTTGTTGTTTTTTTTCCTTTAATTTGCGTGTGGCAAGACTTTTGTCCAAAAAAGGCCATTTTGTGCAAGTTTGCGCCTCCCCACACGATTTCGTTGGCCATATACACTTTTGTTTTTTCCTATATTTGTATTTGAAAAACATTAAACTACATTTCTTGGTACAGTAAATTAATAATATATCAATAAATTTCTTGAAAACATACATATGTATATTAGCGATTTTTTTATCTATTTTTAAATTATTTAAACAAAAGAAAATCACTTAACAAATCATATTTTAAAAATGTTGAGAACATATTCATATGATCAAATTTTTACATCTATTTTTCCACACGGCTCAGGAGGTAAATAAATGGACCTTATACATACTTATGATAAGTAGTATATTAATGTAATACATTAGTGTAAATCCATGGTAATTTTAAAAGACGTATCCAAAAATTGAGTACATTGATGCGTATTAAAATTTTGTTATTAATCAAAAAGTATCAAGTACTCGGTACAATAAACTTTTTTATCCTAATATTATTAAAAAAAAAATTTTAATTAAATGTTCAATATATGTATCCGTATGACATGATACAAATAAATATAAGAACAAAAACTCCACATAGTTATTGAACAATACAAACCGTGGAAATATTACTGTAATAAAATATGCTATTTAAATAGGCTATTTGAATAGGGCAATATCATAACTAAGAAGAGACAGGACTTCTTGTAGCCATTTTTAAATTGAAAAAAATAATTAAAAATTATTACACTTACTTGTGTAAAAGATAAGTACATAAATAACGTATTGTATCCTTCTAATATAAAGGATCAGTGTGTTGTAACTAGTCTGTCTATGTAGACGTGTCAAGAAATAATCATTTATGCTCATTCATTCGATATGAATTAATATGAAACAAAGTTTACTCTAAAATACTCTATCTTATAGTATAAATGCTCATATCCATAAAATGTTATTAAAAGATTATAAAAATAATTTTTTATATTCTGTATAAGAAGATATTATATTAGAAGTAAATTTTGTTAATAGAATTCAAGTTATTACTTATGTTTCATAATTTTTTAAATAAATGAAAAAAAAAAGATCGATTTAATACAAAATACGAACACATCATGTCATGTATTATTATCAATAAAAAAAAAATCAATTTGTGTAATAACTTTTAGGTAAATATGATAAGTTCTGTCGATGTATGTTTGGGGTTTTCCACGATGAGCTTACCCCGGGCTTAAGGATGACAGAGAGGCGAAGCAGATGAACACAATGAAGAGTCCGCGTGTACAAAATTTATATTTATTGTATTATTATATAAAAGAAAGACTTCGTGCAGTGTAGTTGGCGAATAGGTTCGCAGCGGACAGGCGCATGCCGTTGTCGACGCTGTCGGTGGCGAGAGTGAGGCGGGCAGCGCTCGCCACCTAAAGGTGCGCGCTGCTGATGCAGGTTCGTTCGTTGCTTGAAACCGGCGCGCAACCATCACTCCGTGC
>JAPYYV010013027.1:0-13180 GCA_030522625.1 Copidosoma aretas
CCTTATTTTGTGGGGGGGCCGTGGGGGGACAGGGGGGCGTCTAAAAACAGGATAATTATGACATTTTTAGTTCAATTTCTAAGTTTTTGTGGGGGGGGGGGGGGAGTGACGTGGTGTGGGGGGATTGGAAATTTTTAATTGCTTGTAATAACGGAGAAAATGAGGGAAATTTACCTTATTGTGTGGGGGGGGGGGGGAGAAGGTAGTGGGGGGTCATCAAACTAGGGAGGAGGGCGTAGTGGGGGGTCTTACACATTTTTAGTTGGGTTGATTTCCCAGAGCAATATGAAGAATTTTCCCTTATTTTGTGGGAGGGGGGCGTGGGGGGATGTGGGGCGTGTGGACAAACCCACCAAAATAACTATATAATATAGGAATATATATAGAAGCGACATCGAGCTACCACTGGACCTATGCGAGCCAGAGCTGCATTTAAAATTCTGCTCGGGACTCAATCGAACTAAATTGGCGCTATCGGTTGTGAAAGCCTAAGTTTAGTGCAGTCGAAAGTAGTATGCGATCTAGCGTGAGACTCAAAATATTCAACATTGAGCCGACATTAATATGAATAAACGATTAATCAAGCATAGTTAATATACAAGGTTACCAAGAGCGCTGACTTTTCTCGCGTTTTAATTAATAACATTATTATTAATATCATAAGAACTAATAACATGTGACCTAGAGCGCTGACTTTTCTAGCATTTAAATCAATAACATTATTAATAATATCATAAGAACTACTACAGTTAACCCAGAGCGCTGACTTTTCTCGCGTTTTGAATAATAATATTATTAGTAATAACATAAGAACTAATACCAGTTAACCCAAAGCGCTGATTTTTTTCGCGTTCTGGGTCACACAGTATTAGTTCTTATGTTATTAATTATAATGTTATAAATTTAAACGCGAGGAAAGTCAGCGCTCTAGGTTAACTGTTATTATTTCTCATGATATTAATAATGATGTTTCAAATTTAAACGCGAGAAAAGTCCGTGCTCTGGGTTAACTGGTATTAGTTCTTATGACAATAATGATGTTAATAATTAAAATGCGAGAAAAGTCAGCTCTCTGGGTTGACTGGTACTAGTTCTTATGATATTAATATTATTGTTATTAATTAAAACGCGAGAAAAGTCAGTGCTCTATGTTAACAGGTATTAGTTCTTATGATAATAATAATGTTATTAATTGAAATCCGAGAAAACTCAGCACTCTAGGTTAACTTGTATTAGTTCTTATGATACTAATTGATCCGTCGGACGATGCTTTTTTGCGTCTTGCGCGATATATGTTATCCCTCCGAGGTAAAGTAGCTGGGCCTTACGTCGCAGAGCTCATGACGGCGGTGCCTGTTGATTGGCTACCAGCGCTGTGGTTTTGAGCGCCACTTGGCCTCTGTTCGGGAGCGGGGACGACCGCGACGTCAGTCAGTCCTCGCTCGTCGCTTCCCGTTGCTTCTTCACATTCATGTGTCTTGTGATTTTTTGCTCTCTACCACATCTTATTTTTGAGTAGCTTTTTCACCCGGTGCACCGGTGACAGGTTTTGTGCGTGCTGCCATCAGCATCAGTAGCAGAGGCTACCCGTTGAAAGCGTGCATCGCAAGCACCAGCAGCAAAAGCTGCCCGTTTTACCAGCGTGCATTGCAAGCACGCAAGATAAGTGATTGATTTTTGTGATTAAATCCAATCGTACTATATACATAATTCGACATCGAAGGCAATTATTTTGTGTTTTTACGTCAGAACTGCGCTGACCTGCCTTTTTATTTCTACGTCAGAACTACGTTGACCAAATTTTCTTATTTTTACGTCAGAACTGCTCTGACCTGCTTTTCTATTTTTTACGTTAGAACTGCTCTGAATAGCTTGTTCGCATTTTTTATGTCATAATTGCACAGACCTGCTTTTTTATTAATTTTACGCCAGAGTAGCGCTGATTAACCTTTCTCATTTCTACGTCAGAACTGCACTGACTAGTTTTTCTCATTTTTGCTTCAGGGCACTCATAACTCATCAGGTTGCATGCAAGTGGACACCTTGTCACCATTGAATACCGTTTCACATACATACTTATAATTATACTGAAATTTCAATTGTTTTTTAAGTTTTTGTTTCGTTTCGTGTGAAATTCACAGATCAAATTCTTTTTCGACAAAATGGAAATTTTTCTTATTGCAATCGCTTACATATTTTACATTGACAAATAAATATTCAGTTCGTTAATTTTTAGATTATAGTAGGGTCGTACACCGCAGTAACGCAAATCAACGCGCGCGCGTAGTGATTATGGCTGGATAAATAGTATATTAATTTTTTGAAGCTACTTGTTCAATTGGATTTATTCTCCATCATTAATATTCGTTTATCGATTCATCTTTCTCTTTTAATGCTGATTTGTGATTTAAGAAATTGTCATCACAGTAGGCTTTTGAGGCACTGTGATTCAAATAGAGGTAATTAATTAAAATTATTGGTCGGACCCTTTTAAAATCGGTTCGCGTTTTTTTATTTATCGCAGTAGGCATTTGAGGCATTGTAAATCGTATCTAGTATTTTACATATACTATTTTATGAATACAACTATCTTATTGTAATTATTTAGCCAATCATTTGTTCATCATTCAGCTTGCTTACAACGCTTAGTATCACGCCTCCACGTGCACCAAATCGGGTGGCATAGCAACATAGTGAGCTCGGATGGAGGAGTATAGTTTGTGCGCAATTCCGCAACTCCTCCGTCCGGAGCGTTGATTCCGCTTGACTAGGTTACACTTAATTAATATTTTGTTAACTTCTAGCTAATTTTGTTCCGTTGATTAATCAATTTGATATTGGTTAGTTAACTTATTTCCAAACCGAATTCATTGTGACAATTTTGATAAGCTTAGATGAGGGCTGACGTACAAGTTACTGGGTACTTCGCGGTATATTTATAATTTAATACTAAATTAATTTCTTCTTTTGGGAAAATTCGGTTTGTAGTCGGTTAGGCTAGATTATTAGGCGAGCATTATTCTAGTTGCTGCATTCGATTCAAAGGGCAAAAGGGGTCTTCCTAATTTGATTTAACTTTAAGTTGTGTTGAGCGGACGACGCGTGGCAGGAGTAAGTTTTTTATCGTAGACTTGTTTCTTCGGGTAATGAGGATTCCAGGTACTCTGCGACCGACCGCACCTGGACGGCCGGTGCTTCGTGCTTTGAGCTCCGCTTTCTGTAGACGACAGCCAGGCGGTGAAACTTTTGCTCTAATTAACAAGTGCTTGATGTGTTTGTATTAGAACTTGCCATTTGTCATTGATTCGCTCCTTTGATTCAGTAAATTTTGGTGACTATTCTTGCTATCGAATTTTGTGAATAATTTAACAACGTTTTTATATAAGATCTTCTCAACTTTTCTATTTGAGCGTTTAATAAATCGAATTAAAAAAGCGCGTCGACTATATTGTTGCTTAAGTCGAATCATTCAAGGCTCAGTTAAAATATTTTGACGAGAAACTCGCTGATATACGCTATACTTTTGTCGAGGTTGAATTCACCTTAACTTACTCAAAAACGACTCGATGACTAAGATCGCTAATAATGACGAATTGCGACAAATTGACTCGACTAACGACAACTTGAACAACTTTTTGGATTTACAGGACGAGTACGTAGTGTTAGCCGAAAGGGTCGAAAAAATGAAAGCTCCATCGCGGCGCCCAATCGGTATAAGTGACAGTTTGTTTATGGAGAAGCAAAAGCTCCTAAAGTTGCCGGTAACTGAGTTGCCGACATTTGATGGCACGCCCGAACAGTGGCTTTCATTTTCAAACACCTTTAAGGTTATGATAGACGAACAAACAGACATCGACGACCTAGTAAAATTCACTCATTTACTTACGTGTATGAGGGGAGAAGTAGTTTCTGAACTTGCATCATTCTCAGTTAGTGGGGAAGACTACAAGTATGCATGGAACTTGCTCGTAGAGTTTTTTGAACGCAAACGGATTCTCGTGTCTCAGCACATAAAAGCAATTTTGCATTTACCGAATATAGACAAAGCTACCGCGGCAACGATAAGCTCTTTGCATGATACTGTTCGACAACATTTAAGTACTCTTAAATCAATTCAAGTTTTTCCTGATGATACGACGATTATCGAAATCCTATCGGAAAAATTTCCTCTGTTCGCACGTAAAGATTGGGAAAAAACGATGAAGTCCGTTACTTTTTCAACTCTCGATCAATTATTTAGGTTTTTGCGAAACGTTTAGGAAACGAATAGGAAACGTTTTTTCGACGTTGTAGGACCGTCGCCGAAGTTTCAGCGCGCTGATGTTGGAGCTAGGACCTTTGCAACCGGTACGACTTTAAATGTTTGTCCTGAGTTCAAGGGTTCAGGCGTCCAGCAGCGTTGGGACTTTGTGAGAGAACAGAATTTATGTAGGAATTGTTTGCGTCCCCACACTGACAAATGTACAAGTTCTAATAGATGTAAGAGTTGTGGTAGGTGCCATCACACTCTCTTGCATGCTGAAAGACGCAATGACTCAACATCCAACCAACCAAGTCAAAATTCAAAGCCCGAATTCACCAATAGTTCAAATCAATCGGCATGACTAGGTTACCAATCCTTCATCATAAGGATTCAATCCCAAAATCTCAGCTTTGGACTACAGCAGTAATTCATGCCTTTAATAGTTCCAATGAGGCAGTTGTAGCCCGAGCATTATTGAATTCTTATTCCACAACACATTTAGTAACAAAAGTACTAGTGGACTTATTTAAAGTGCCAAAACAAAAATTTTTAGTTCCAATAAGAGGTATCAATGAAACTTGTACACTATACCGTTATTGCGTCAAAATTAAATTCAAGGCTCACTCTAGTAATTTTGAAAAACAATTAAATTTCTTGACGGTACCTAAAATTGCAGATTTCTTTCCGGATGAACTTTTCCCGCGAAAACGATTAGAAATTCCGAAAAACATCAAATTGGCGGATCCTTAGTTTTGCCTTACGCAATCGGTTGACATGTTAATTGGCTCCGGAGCTACTATATCTATGCTTTCTATTGGCCAAATAAATATATCTAATAAGGAATGTAATTTGATTTTGCAAAAGACTCAACTTGGATGGACCATTGCCGGCGGCGTGACTGAAAGTAAACCTAAATGTGCATTTAATAGTGTTTTAAATAAACTTAACTCATTTTCAGAACGTTTTAAAAAAATTGAAGAACTTATTGAAAATCCTAAAGTCACTCCTAATGCTAAACTATGTGAAGATCATTATTTAGTAAATACAACACGTAATGGTGAAGGCAAATATATAGTTAGATTACCGTTTCGAGATTCAAACATTATTTTCAGCAGCTTAAAATCCCAAGCGCTTTATAGATTTTATTCATTACAAAGAAGGTTAGATAATAATCCCATGCTCAAAATCGAATATGACAAAAACATGCAGGAATATATTGATAAGGGATACATGTCGTTGGTGACTAGCGAGCAAGAAGAGGGCTATGATATGTCTCATCATTCTGTAATTAAAAATTTTACCTATGTAATCACGGCTGACATCGCAAGAATGTATCGGCAAGTACTTATTCATCCCGACGATCGTAAATTTCAAAGAATATTGTGGCATAAAGATGGTAAAATCCAAACTTACGAATTAAATACGGTAAACGTTGGCGTTTCAGCAGCTCCCTTTCTTACAATTAGAACAATTAATCAATTGGCTAGTGATGAAACTTCTAAATTCCCTCGCGCTAGCAAAATTTTGAGACGAGACTTTTATGTTGACGATCTCTTAACCGGTGCTAATACTCTAGATGAAGTCAGACAAATGCGCGATAAGATCATTAAATTATTAAAATTGGGCGGATTTAAAATTAGAAAGTGAGCGTTTAATCATAAGCATACTATTGATAATATCGACCAAAAATTATTCGACTCAGATTGTGTTACCGATTCGAATTCTATTTTAAAACCTTTAGGCGTTGTTTGGAACTCACATCAAGATACACTAACGTACAGAACTCAACCGATTAATACTGACCGCAGATATACCAAACGCGAAATTTTATCCGAAATCGCTAAACTTTTTGATCCACTTGGGCTGTTGGGTCCAATTCTTTTATATGCTAAAATTATTATGCAAGACTGTTGGAAGGCCAAAACAAAATGAGATGAATCGGTGCCACAAGAGCTTCACTCTCGATGTGCCTCATTTTCGAAGCAATTGCCATTGACCAATAATTTGACTTTAACGAGACATATTTTGCTTAAAGATTCTAAATATATTGAATTTCACAGATTTTGCGATGCCAGCCAAAATGGGTACTGAGCTTGTGTTAATGTCAAATCAATCAATTCAATGGGGCATACTTGTGTCCGACTTCTTTGTGCTAAACCTAGAGTCACCCTGTCGATCGGTCAACAATTCCCAGACTTGAATTGTGTGCCGCATAACTCCTCGCGAAACTTTATAAGACTATTCGATCGTCTTTGCATTTCAAAATTAACCGTATAATATTTTGGTCAGACTCTACTATTGTTTTGCATTGGTTGAAAAAATCGCCTTTAGTTTTAAAGGCTTTTGAAGCAAAACGGGTTACCACGGAACTGTCGTTGGGGAATTCGGGTGAATGGAAACATATCCGCTCGGAGGATAACCCAGCTGACGCATTATCTCGCGGTCAACTCCCAGTAGAGTTCTTAAAAAATAAGAAATGGTTTAAAGGTCCTTCCTGGTTGTAGTATGATGAGTCAATGTGGCTTCACAGCGTAGAAATTCCGGAGCCCGAAATTTTGACGGGATTGCAGAAAGCGTCTTGTCACTCGGGTAATCACTAATGATATTTGTTTAAGTTCATCATCATACAGATGTCTAGTTGAAGCCGTTTCTCGAATTTTGAGATTATTTCATTCACGTGTTAGCTATAAGCATATTAGTATTGAAGAAATAATTAAAGCTGAACATACAATCCTCCTTATAGTTCAGAAAGAAAGATTCGCGACTGAATTTAAACGATCATCTGCTCGTGAAAATGAGCGTAATAAAAAGGGTAAATTCGGAAAAAATAGTACTTGCTTTGACAATTTAACTCCCTTCGTCGATGAAAATGGACATATAAGAGTAGAGGGTAGGCTCCACCGTTCTCAAATGACATTTGATGCAAAACATGCTATACTATTACCATCTAAACATTTAGTTGCATTGACTGTTTAAAGGCTAAGCATAAAGTTCAACATACACAAATGGCACATTTACCCGCGTGCAGAGTAACTCCAGCTCCACCTTTCTTTCATACGGGTGTTGATTTTTTTGGACCATTTTTGTTAAAGAGAAGAAATTTCGTAATCGCACTAGAGTAAAGGTTTATGGTTGTGTTTTTATTTGTATGCCTACTAAGGCAGTTCATATTAAGATTGTTTCCGATTTATCGATTACAAGATTTCTGGGTGCTCTTCGTCGGTTTGTAAGTAGACGGGGCATACCTGGTCACATTTATTCTGATAACGGAACAAATTTTGTAGGAGCGAATAACAAACTCCAATAAATTTATGTGTTTTTAAATCAGGAACAGCACATAGGCGAATTAAAAACTTATTTTGAAAATAAAGGAATTAAATGGAATTTTAATCCCCCCTCTCACCCCACTTCGGTGGTTTGTGGGAGGCGTCTGTCAAATCTTTCAAACACCATTCGAAGCGTGTACTTAAACATCAATTATTAACATATGCAGAACTTGAAACTCTTGCATTAGAAATTGAAGCGATTCCAAATTCTAGACCCCTCTGTGCTCTCTCCTCTGATCCTAACGACCTATCAGCTATAACACCAGCTCATATTTTAATAGGCCGATCTTTTATGGCACTTCCTGATCGGAACTTGACTTTCATTCCAGATAACCGACTCTCCTCTTGGAGATTCCTTACTAAGGCCAGACAATCATTTGGGGACAAATGGCATCTCGAATATCTGAATAATCTCCAAAAACGCGAGAACTGGCAGGTCTCCAATTCCAACATTAAAGTTGGCTCAGTCGTAATTGTAAAGGATTCTCCTTTACTTTGCTCTCGTTTGCCCTTGGGCATCATCATCGAGGTACATCCTGGGAGC
Organism: Copidosoma aretas; assembly: GCA_030522625.1. NCBI lineage: Eukaryota > Metazoa > Arthropoda > Insecta > Hymenoptera > Encyrtidae > Copidosoma > Copidosoma aretas. The sequence goes on from JAPYYV010013027.1 coordinate 8,114, forward strand.
GATGGCGAGGTTCAAGTGGTCTTAGTCAAGACTTCTACTGGCATATTCAAACGGAATATCACCAAACTTTGTTCACTACCCACAGACGCGACTTGATTCCAGATGGATAGTAATTTTATCATTGAATTTGAAATATGTTTTGTTTATATTCGCACACACACATACACACACTCACACACACACATGCCCTTATTGCCGATGCAATGCCCAGAGAAGTATGTTCCATCGGACCATGCTTTGTCGCGTCTTGCGCGATATATGTTCTCCCTAAAGTACCTGGGCCTCACGTCGCAGAGCTCATAACGGCGGTGCCTGTTGATTGGCTACCAGCGCTACGGTCATGAGCGCCGCTTGCCATCGCTTCTTTACATTCGTGTGTCTCGTGACTTTTTGCTTTGTACTACATCTTATTTTTGAGTAGCTTTTTCACCCGGTGCACCGGTGACAGATTTTTCGCGTGCTGCCATCAGCATCAGCAGCAGAGGCTGCTCGTTTTGCAGCCCTACATTAACACAAATCCACACACTTTAATCTTTATTGTACAAATCATTTTCAAATTCATGTCTGTTTCTTCTTAATAAATGGATTTTTATGCCGCTGGCTTTTTCTCACAGATGGTCTATTATTATTCAGCGCAACCCCCATCTAGCAGTAAAATAAGTGACCGTGAGTATAAAATAAAAGATAACAAGGTGGATAATTGAAATACGAGGTTTTGCAACCTAAGGGCAACGCTTCGGCTAAACATTAATAAGAATGTTATTGATTAAAACGCGAGATGAGTCAGCGCTCTGGATTAACTAATATTAGTTATTATGTTAGTAATAATGTTAATAATTAAAACGCGAGAAAAGTCAGAGCTCTGGGTCAATTGTAGTAGTTCTTATGATATTATTAATAATGTTATTGATCTAAATGCGAGAAAAGCCAGCGCTCTGGGTCACATGGTATTAGTTCTTATGTTATTAATAATAATGTTATCAATTTAATGGCGAGGAAAGTCTGTGCTTTGGGTTAACTGGTGTTAGTTCTTATGATATTAATAATAATGTTAGTTACTGGGCGCCAATTCAGTTCGATTAAGTCTCGAGCAGAATTGTGAGTGCAGCTCTGATGTGAGCAAGCAGGCCTGCTTGTCGCGGGACTTCTCCGCTGGCTGCACTCAGAGAAAAATACTACTGTTTCGACGATACACCCTAGCTATTTTAGCTCAAGTCACATAGTAAGGTAAGGTATGGTTGAATCAACTATGTGAACACAAGCCATATTAGCTTTGCTGTTGATAAGTAACAATGACGGAGCTTTGTACAGTTGTATTCACAGAGTTGTCATGTTAAATTGAATAAACTCTGCTTCTTATATAAAAAATAATTAAATGATTATTATGACCCGAATCTAATAATATAATATAATATATCAAAACCAATTTTTATTGTATGTAATAAGTGAAATATTCAGATACATCTTTTATATATATATATATATATATATATATATATATATATATATACATACTTCTAAATGGCCATTGCTTGTTGTGTTATGGACGTTCATGACACGTAGCGCTTCTGGTAGAATTTTTCTAAAATTTTGACAGTGTATTCAGAAGAATAATAGAAAGTCACATATACATTTTTAGATCGTTTTACTACACTGTTTTTTTTAAATATTACGTGACAAAAAAATCGCAATTTAACACGTAACCTTATGGAGGCGTTACATGAAAATCGACTTTGTAGGAAAACGGTTTTTACAATTCGCCCATTTTTTTTTTCATGACTCAATACTACAAAAGAAAGATTATATTCCATTTTCAGAGGGATCCATTAGTTACTTTTACAATAAAATCAAAAAAACTGTGTCAGACGCATGTATATAGGTATACCAATACATGCAAAACAGTTGCCGGCTTTGCCGCATGCTCGCTACATTTCCCCTCTAAGTGTAATGAACGTCCTTAAGCTTGTAATGCCCTTTCATTTGATACCCATGTCGAAGGGGTTGTGAAGAATAAGTTGATCCGCTATTTTGTTTGGCCACCATATTGCATTTTAAATAACGTCACAGTGCTTGTTGTGTTATACTTGTGATGCTATTTTATTTGATACCCATGACGAAGGGGATGTGAAGAATAAGTTGATCTTCCATTTTGTTTCAGCCGCCATATTGGATTTATTATCACAATGAATAGCCTATATTGTATAGTCTTCTGAACTAAAGGTGTGTACCAATTTACAGCCTGGTCGGATGTCCGAAAGTAATCAAAAAAATCTTTTTACTTATTCAAAATACACGGATTACTACAACTTCCTATATATACATATATACATAAAACACATATATATGACAAGTTTCCACACGTCTGAGGAAAGCGGTTTCTTGTAGGTTATGGTCTTAGGAACTGTACAAAATAAGCCCAAAAATCGATCAAATTGAGTGAAAATTTGCTGTAAGCACGAAGTTTGAGAATTTTTCGGCGGACCATTGCGGTAGGACGTCGAGCGAAGGGTCGAATGTGTGCGTTCCCGAGACTTTGACAGCCCGCGTTTGGCCGACTGTTCGTTGCGTTAGGGCTTCGAAGATGTTTAAAAAAACGGGTACAGTCACGTGGCCTCGTGGTCTACGTCGCACAGTGAGGAGAAAGTGACTTTTTCGTTTCAAATTAACATTCCGGTTGGATTTTTATAGTTAAGAAGCCCATTTTTTTAAAAATATTTGTCATTGAATTCTCCATCGATTCTTCTGGGTAGATTTTCTACTTAAGACCTACTTTTTTTCAATTTACCCCATAACCTCAAAAAAATTCATGCTTTTTATATTTTTTTACGTTTGTGTCTCTTTAGTGTGTAAGATACAGAAAGAAACTACTGAACGACAAGTTTTTTAGTTCGATTAGTACGAATTTGCTATCAGATAACCGAAATTTAAAATGGCGGATTTAACTAAGAGGACAAAATGTTTTTTTTAAATTATACGAATTCGTGAAAAAACTTATAAGAGGGTTTTCATGGTCGCTGATTGCGAATTTCTTATCAGATAACCGAAATACAATATAGCTGGCAAAAAATTTTTCTAATCATGAATCTTCGTAAAAAAACGTTTGTGCGGGTTTTTTTTGTCGCTGATTACAAATTTTCTATCAGATAATCGAAATTTAAAATGACGAATTCAATATAGCTGACAATATTTTTTTTTTATTATGAATAATTGTGATAGAACGTATATAGGAGTTTTTTTAGTCGCTGATTTTAAAGATTCTGTCCAATACAATAAATTAGAAGATTATCACCTTATGCAGAACCAAGAGAAAATAAGATTATTAAGGTCATTTATAGATTATAAATATTATGATTTGTGTACGTGGAGTACTAATAACAGTACAGTAATACAATTTCTCACGAACTTGTTAGTAGTATGTGAATACTTATTTGAAATTTAATGTATTGGACAGAATTTTAAGAATCAGCGACCACAAAAACTTCTATATATGCTCTATCTCGAATTTTCGTTATGAAAAAAAAAAAAAAAAATTTCTGCTATATTGAATCCGCAATTTTAAATTTCGGTTATCAGATAGCAATTTTGTAACCAGCGACCACGAAAACTCCCTTATACGTTCTATCACAAATTTTCATATTTTTAAAAAAATTTCTCCTCTATTTTAAATCCGCCATTTCGAATTTGAGTTATCTAATAGCAAATTCGTAAACAGCGAGCTCACAAACTTGTCGTACAATAGTTTCTTTACATAATTTACACTCTAAGGAGAAACAAATGTAAAAAATATGACAAGCATGAATTTGTTTGAGGTTACGTGGTTATTAAAAAAAAATAGTAGGTCTTTAATAAAAATCCGCCCAGAGAAATTGATAGATGATTCAATAACAAATATTTTTTTTTAGTGGACTGAAAAACTACAAAACTCTAGCCGGAAAGATAATTTTAATCGAAAAAAGCACCTTTTTTTCACTGTACGTCGGAGGGCAGGAGCTCTCTATTCGGGGTGTGTCGCCGTCGTCCGTGTGCTCTAGCGGTCGGGTTGAGCGTTGTCATATCGGGACTGGTGAGTCTCCGAGAGCGCGCGAGAAAGAGAGAGTATTCGTGTGTGTATCTGGGTATGAGCCCGGGATGAATGTATGTGTTCATGGAAGTTGATGTGAGTCGCGAGAGAGTATCGATGTGTCGTTAGAGTAGATGTAGTATGTGTGTACTCGAGCGTAGCGAATAATAGCGCCCAGACCCTTGTAAAAGCTTTGCGAACGTTGCGGTCGCAGAATGTATACGCGTATTCGAGCGTGACGACATGGCGACGGAGAGAGCGCTCAGACCTTTGTGTACTTGTCTTACAATTGATAATATCAGCTATAAAATTAAAAGCGACTCTCTGTTGGATGGTGTGGATTATTGTTTTAAAAGTTTTTTTGCCCTCCCTTTTCCCATAGAATACAAACATATTTGGACTTTCCTATTGAGTTATATTTACAAAGTAGTGAGTAACTACAAACCCTATAAAATAGCATAAGACTTAGTTTGTAATTTGAATGGAATGACGGCAAGCTAAAAAGAATCCAGCGTTCTATACATTAATTTTGGTTACCTAAAATAATAATTATTTATTTTACTATTATTATTATCACACAAAAATAAGTATTTATGACCTCTAAAGAATAAAAAAACTTTAATATTTATTTATGCTATATAAATACGATGTATATGTTCATGCTCTTGCAAGTAAGTTTAAATTGAATAATAGTTCTTGTTATTACAACTTGCATTGTGACGAGGCAATTTTCAGCCCAGGTGCGTAATTTGCAGCACCGAGCCGTCCCGAATGCCCCGCACTAAATACACACACACAATGCCTACTGCCACGACGAAATACGGCACCCGACGAAACCGCAAAACGACGACCGATCTCACCTAAATTGGAAGAGGAAAACAGTACCACACATACGACGACCGACGACAAATCCCTCCTTCAAATGGACACGACAACGACGACTCTGCTTGGCTCTGCTCAGCTTGGCTCGTTGGTGACCCTTACCTAGAGGGAATTCCGTTACGGGC
>JAPYYV010013028.1:0-10701 GCA_030522625.1 Copidosoma aretas
GTCTCGGAAAAACTCGACCCTGCGCCGGCCATGCCTCCGGCGCCAGCCGTATGACATATAGCTATGACTTGTGTCTGAAAAAACCTCTCCTATACTACTACTGTATCAACTTAGGGTCATATAGCTGCGAACTGCACTGTTTTGCTCAACTCACTAGTATTCACATGATTGTTGACAAATCATCTCCAAAAAATTATGAGTCATTCATGGAGTTATAAGGTTTCTATTCGTTTTTGTCAAAATTCGATAACTGTCTCTGCTGTTTAAGAGAAAATTATAACCAACAAATGTACAGAGCACAATTGATTTAATCGACAAAAATATGCTATTTATTTTTTAAATGACAAATTTTTCAGCATTGTATTGTTTTATTGTCTCTTAAAAACGTCTGTACAGAATTTCAAGTCGAAATATTTAGTAGAAAAAATTCTGGGAACAATTTAGTGAAATTAAGTCGTTCCGCTACTTGTCCCTTGTCTATTATTTGTTTACATTTTCTCTTATAACTTTTGAAAGCGTCGGAAAAAAATTTAATTAGCATGATATTTTGCAGTTAAATTGTGTTGAATTTGTAGTAAATACACAGTGAATTAATTATTTTGTAGAGTCTAGATATAACGGGATATGTATGTATGTATGTATGTATGTATGTATGTATGTATGTATGTATGTATGTATGTATGTATGTATGTATGTATGTATGTATGTATGTATGTATGTAGTATGTATGTATGTATGTATGTATGTATGTATGTATATATAGATTGGCACGATATCACCAGGGTACTTAAAGTGATAAAAACTATTCTGTAATGTGTAGCTAATTTATAGTAAATTTTTAGTTTCATGGATTTTACTTTCGTATCAAAACCATTATTATTGTATAAGAGTATCGATGTTTTTGAATAATCCGTCATTTTTATTTGGTTTATTTTCTGTAATGACACTAGATTTTTTTTACGTACATGAAGGTCGATGTTCAAATTGATATTATTTTTTCTTTTACTCTGTACTGATAGAAAATTAAAAAGTATAATTTAATTTTTTGTAAGTTTTGACACCTTAATACTCAAATATGTCATAGTGACCTGAATTATTCCTAATTATTAACTGTATTTTCAACTATTTAAGAAGGAAAATAACAAAAATAAAAATTTCATTATTGTATGAAAGAAAAAAAAAGGAAAAAGATTCAAATACAAAATATTAATCGCCATTTAATGTTATCATATTATAATGCATATTGAGAAAAAATATAGCAAAAAACTGTTTTTTGACCATGATAAATCATAATATCAACCTTATTAAAGTATGAAACTTATATTCCTTTTTCAAGCTGCTTGTGCAGGTATAAAAAGAAAAATCACTGCTAATAAATTCTAAAAAAGCATACTTATAAACCATTTTTTCTCTTTTTTTTTTAAATAAAAAAAATGAAACTACGAATGAGGCTGATTCAAACCAAAAAACTAAGCAATTATTGTGGTCTACAAGGTAATATTATTCGATACAAAGATTATAATATTTTACCCAAATACTTAGTACAAAGAACATTGTTAAATTTCTTTTATTCAAATAACAATTGAATTAAATATTTGAAATTATTAATTAAATTAATGTACTTAATATAACGATAATGTATCAAAAATATTATAAAATTGTCGTGCATGTTTCGAATTATAATTGTTAAAAAAATCGTAGCACTTCAGATTAAAAATATAAAGAATTGTGTATCAGAATGACGAAAAATGGTAAACATGGTAATTTTTATGCTTTACAAGATACAATAGTTTATTAGATTGAACCATAAATTTCCTTCCTTACAGAGCAAACTTTGTGATGGACGATAAATCACGTGTTAAAATAACATATTATGAGTATGTTTTATGAAGTTTAGAATCAAATGCACTACTCTGGTGGAAACGTCCGTTTGTGTGTGTGGACGTGTGTGAATGTATGTAATCAGTCATATCTCAGAATTCCCTTTACCGATTTTGACACAACAGGGCTTTTTTTGTTTTTGAATACCTATCATCGCTTACAAGAATTTTTGATATTAATAATGTTTCTATTTTTTATTCCGATTTCATCGATTTAGAAATAGATTGCATAATGGATTTTTGAAATATACTAAAAATTAAATGAACAACGATTTTGTTTTTGCATCTCAGCCGTTTCAGTACACTGTTATGTTTTCGTATTATAGTGTGAGGATTTAAAAACTAATTAATTGTTCAGTCAATTGATAATATGACATGAATCTAAATCAAGTCAAGACTGAATCCATTAATTATTTGGGATAAAGGACGTTGTTATAGCATATTTCATGTTAAAAAATCTAAAAGTCCATGAAATTTCTTACGTAATAATGTATTAAGATAAAAAGAAATTAAAAATGATGGACGTGTGAATAAATGTCTGATTAGAATACATATAATTGGTCTTAAGAAGTCCGTGATCGATTTTGACCTGACAGATCTTTTTTTTTCTTATCTGATATTTATCACTGTTTAAAAATAAAATGCCGATTTCATTCACACTATTTTTTTAATTATTTAAGTAACATCGATTTCGAAATATCGATTTTTTTTTAAAAGAATATATTTTTTTTGGGCTTTTAACGTTGTTACAAAATATTTAATGCTGTAACAAAAGAGATCATGCAATTTTCTCCTATAAAAGTATTTCGAGAAATAGAAATTGATTATGATGAGAGAGTGTAAAGATGTACAGGTTAGTACATGTATATATACATACATTGTATACATTACCAGTTATATCCCAGGATCTCTTCAGTAGATTTTGACTTGATTAGAGAAATTATAGTGAATATACTGAGTTTATTATTTTAGGGATAAAATTTTTATGATCGGAGTGAAGAACCGCTGCCAATTAATTAGCACAAAGCTTTCTCATCTTACTTGTTTTGCAAAATTATTTTTTAATTGCTTCATCTATTTTAGATACTATTTATCACTTGGATCAAAATAAAAAGCCTATTATATTCACCAAATCTCTTCCATTCGACCACTACGATTTTATTTATGTAAGGTTTTTATTACGCAAAAATGATTTTGCGACTAACCATACCATATTCTACGGACTACAACTAAGAAACATATATTTTTTCGATTCAAAGCTTGAACCAACAAGTCAAATATTAATTTTTATAATAGTTTATCATAATTTAAACATGTAAATGAATTTTTTTTTTTTTCAACAAAATACCTTGTATTTAAGTAGTTTTGTAAAATACAAAAATTTTAAACACAAAATAAGGTAAAATTAATTAAAAAATAGAACAATTACGTGTAACGAAGATCAAAAATAATTTACTTCACACAAGATTTCTATAAATATATAATGTTAAATTTTGACTCATGTTGTTATGGTAATATATAAACGTTAATAATTTTATCGACTTTTCAGAAAAAGATTATTACTGGTTTTCATCGTAGAAACATTATTATTATTAATAATAAAAATAGTAAAAGCAGTCGTAGCTCAGTTAGCTAAGGCGCAAGTCTTTGTCGTTGCGGTACGGCAGTCCATGTACTCGTCTACAGAAATGCATATTGAAAATGATGCAAAATAAATAAAAAGTATTTATTGCACAGTTATCTTCAAGAGAATGCAAAATAGAACAACAATAATTATGTTAGGTTCGTCAAGAAATAAGGAGATTGCCATTCTCTGACCAATAAGTAATGGGTTCATTTTAAATATGAAAATTATAACCTTATTTCCTTAGATAACCATAGTGAAACTAGAGTAAAAAATTTGTGGAATGTTTAGGCAATCAATATTAGTACGTATACAAATATAGATTTGGTGATAACACCTGGATTGTAAAACTCGTTAAGGTGGCTTATACGACTTGAAACAAAAAATTATTACAAATCTAAATATATTATAAATAATTGTTCAAGTTTGTTACTTTTTATTTTTCACCAGAAACCGAGAGGTCCACATTCTAATGCCACAAAGAAAATTTTTTAATTTAACATCAAGTCTTATGTGATTCTTAGTACAAGTTACTATTCCTGGTTAATAAATTATTTAAAAAAATTTAGAGTGACATTAATAATACGTTAAACGTAAAATGCATATATCCATGAGAAACGATAAAAGCCAAGGAAAATTTCATTCTAAATTGTTATTTAGTCATTTAAATAATCATTAGAAATTATTTTCAAGCATTTCCAAAAATATTCAATAAAGTTTGGAATAAAAATAACAGGCTTTATTCGAAAAGTTTACATTATAAATAATGTATGTGAAAATAACTTCAATTGTTAGTACAACTATTAAAAATAACAAATATGTAAATAAATAACTAAACGTAAACATTTGAGTAAATTTATCAGGTTTAAATAATCATATGCTTAAAAGACATGTAAAACTATTTAGATCAGTTTTTTACAATAGAATTCCGGTTTATGATTAAGGTCAGCTGTCAGCATGCTGTACTTCTGCGTGGGAGAGCGGGGTTCGAGACCAACAGTCAGCGAAGATTTTTTTAACCCATAAAACATTTAATTGTAGGTTCTCAAATTGTTCTTAATATTAATCTACTGATAAAAATTGACATAACCCCTTATTTACAATCATACTCAATTAAGACAATAAGTTGGCAGTGCATCCTCAAATTTACAGAGAATAAGTGATCCTAGAAATTTGCGCCCAGGCTAGGTAATTGCAGTTTTTTTGCACTTTTTCAATAAGATGGGATTCAGTTGAAAAATAAAAAAATTTGTAATAAAAAATGTACGGCTAATTATCCCGGAAGATAGCAGGAAAGCTCAGCGCTAATGTATACAGTATACTCCTAGCCTTTTAGAAATAGCTTAAGAATTTGCTGTTTTTTTGTACTTTTCTAATAAGGTAGGGTTCAGTTAAAACAAAAAAAAATTTAAATAAACAAATGTACGGATTACTATCGCGGAATATCGCAAGACAGCTCAGCGCTAATGTATACAGTGTTCTTCTAGCCTTTTAGAAATAGCTGGGGATTTGTAGTTTTTTTCACTTTTTCAATAAGCTGGATTTTAGTAAAGAATCCTTTTTTTAAAATTACAAAATATACTTCCTACTTTTATAAAAGTTCGCGTAAAAGCTTGTGAAACAAGTTAATTAAATTCTTCTTCATTTAATTAAATGGTTATAATTAATTGATATCATTTTTTAACTTCTGTGGAGTCTTCGACGAATCAGCAATACTCCTGAATTTTTTAATATTATAAAATTAATATCTAGATACTAAGAGAGACTTTTTTCTACCCTCATCTTATTTCATTATAAATCTATTTATTTAATGATAATCTAAAAAAAATGTTTAGGAATGAAATGTAAATAGAACCAAATTATAAATGTCAATTGATGATGAGGGAGCTAAGGAAAACTGAGGAGGAGAAGAAGGGGAAGGTGTGGGAGTGGTGAGGGGGAGGTAAAAGGAGGACAAGAGGGTGCCGCGGGGCAAGGGGGGGGGGGGGGGTCGGGAGAAACTGGGGACAGCTAACCCAAAAATAAATGGCTTAAGGTAGTCCATGCCAAAAACGGTTTTCTTACGAAATTGTTGAAACTTGACACATGTTGTTAACAATGTCATACATAAGTAGTCAAAAATTTATAAAAATTTGGCGTGCCGTTTCCGAAATATTTAATTTTTAATTCACATGTTTTAAGACGGCATCTTATGAGGAAGTAATTTGAAAATATATGTTTTCGTTAAAAACTGAAAAAATTTTCTTATGATTCTTTCAAAAAACCTGTATAATACGTAAAATGTAACTATAATTAATCTACCAAAAAATTTGAAATATTTCGCGTGACGTTTTAAAGATGTCCCAATTTAAAAAAAAATTGCCATGCTTGTAGTAAATCTGTATAGTGATCAAGTTATAATCAACTTTATGCATTTTATCAAAATTATCCATTCTTTTTTGTCAGCTTTGAGATGTTTATTTTATTTTTCTTAATTAAGTGTAAACTGACCATTAAGTAGCCATAATTATTTAAAAAATTAATGACTATCTTCTATACTAAACATGTTGAGAAGTACTGAGCAGCACGAACTACCGAAAAAATCACGTATAAATGAACAAACAACTACGTGATTTGAGGGGCAGCTGAGGAGGAGCTGGGGTGGAGGGGGGGGGGCAAGGGATGGGTGACACTCATTTTTATTCATACAACTATTTAATATAGGGATATATATAGCTGAGAGCGTCCGAAAAGTATTGAGCTACCTTATTGAGATTTTCAAAACTTGGTTGTTACTCAATCCAAAATATTTTTCCATTGTATTTCTTACGTACACAACGTTACTCTATTTATCAAGACGTTACATAAAAACTTACCCCATCGAAGTGCACATTGCAGCCACCACATCTTGCATTATGAAAAGTTGCTTCAGCAGCATTTCTCAAAGTAGTTCCGTAGTCTGGAAGGACTATACAGATGTTGCTTCGGTCAATAGGGTCCTTGCATGAAAAATTCCATTTGGTCCGTCAGGTAGGTTATCAAAAAATATTAGACACGTATTTTTTCTTTTTTTATATAAACGAAAATTTCCAAAGATAGAGCGTATCAAAGTTCAGGAGTGGGGGCTGTATGATGTCATACCGGTATAAAATCCAATGCATGATCGACTACAGGTATGACGTCACGCGTAACCTTCATACGGTATATCTTCATCAGTTTTCATTTGTATAAAAAAAGAAAAAATACGTGCCAAATATTTTTTGATAGCCTACCTGATGCACCCAATTGATTTGAAAAAAAAATTTTACGCAAGAACCCTATTAAAGTTATCAAGTGGTGTAAAATAGAAGTCCAAGCAACTTAAGTTTTTGCTGACATTAACACATACATGAACACTAGCGACTAAGAAAAAAAAAAATTTTCTGTAACTTACGCAATGTTCCATCCTTATAAACAGTACTTCATACAGACTTTACTTTACGAAATTTTGATAACGATCAAAAACCTTTTCTACAAGTAGAGCAGGCGAGTTAGCGGATTAGATCCCCTATTTTCAAAAAAATCTTCCGTCCACTTTTTCGACGAGACAACTATAAACAAAATAGAAAAAACAGCAGAGTATGTTTTTGGAAAGCAAATTTTCACGGAACCAATGTGAAAAAAGGTCCAAAAGATCCGTAAAACTGGTTTTTTGCGGTTTTCTATGCGAAAAACAATTTTTTTCCAAAATCAAAAAATAGAGTAGTATAGCGCTTAAAAATACGAAGAAATGACTTTTTATAAGTCCAAATCGGTTCACAACTTTTTCCACAAAAAAATAAAATTTAGTTTTCACCATTTTTGACGAATTCTTTGCCGTTTTAGCAAAACACCTTTTTTCACATTTTTGCAAATTCTGGTAGAACTAAAAAACATTTTTTCACCAAATTTTCATCAAAGCTAGGTATTACAAACACCTACAACTTGAGCCCCGAAAAAAGTTTCTGGGACCATCAGAAGCCCTCTAATTGAAAGTCTAAAAATGGCCATTTTTAGCGGTTTTTATTTTTTTTTGGATAAAGTTGGGGACTGATTTGGATGTGAGGTAGCTAGAGGCTCTTGTAACTTTGCGCCCTAAGCTCGGCGCCTGCGCGCACAAGCGTATCAACCCGCAGTCCTGTACCGCCTAGGTACTAGCAGGGAGACGAAGCGACTCGCTCTCCCCGTTCGGCCTCCAAAAATAACACCTCGTGCGCGTCTGCTCTCTCGTATAATCACTAATAAAAGGTTACGTTGTTTTAACTCGTGGGTATTTATTTCCTCGTTACTCCCAAGCTCCGCATTTCCCACATAACAGGGAGTTGTAGATAATCCGGTCCCTTACTTTTTGGCGTTCAACGTGGAGGTGTGAGTTGTGCACGACAAAAAAAAGTAATTTTTTTACGTTTTTGTTGTCGGGAAGCATCCATAGTGCAGTGCGTTCAAAATTAAAAGAATTAACATGAGTTAAACAAACAGTGAATAGCAGGCACGTGACTAGTGGTTGGTAAAAAAAATAGTGAAAAGAGGATATACTTGACTAGTGATTGCTGAAACGAGCAGCGAAAAGCGGTCGACTGTTGCGATTGATTGGAGGTGCTAACGGCATCGCATCCATTCAGGAGGCGAACATCGTCAGGAAGTCGAACGGGGGAGAACAAGAAGACGAGACTACGCCACGCTACGCACCATCGGAAAGAAATATTTTTGATAAAAGGGACCAACGTGGCCACCGGGATGCTGATTATAGTCCTGATCGTGGCAGCAGTCCAGGCAGGGTAGAAAAACAAAAATAATAACAATAGATAAAGAAAAAGTAAAGCTAAAGGATAAAGGATACGAAAAAGGGAGAAAATCTGAGCTTGAGTAAAATTGTGTAAATTGTCTCCCCATCGAGGTAAAACATAAAATATATAAGTAAAACAAAAAAAAAAAAAAAAAATGCAGGGAGAAAATAATTTAATTGAGGAGGTTACGGCAATGAAGGGCGAAATGTGGAAAAATGCAGCAGTCATAACGTATGACGAAGTATGGTTAAAATTTTATCACGACCCCGAGGCGGTAAAAGAATTAAATAAGGCGAATAGAAAGACCAGGGGCTCAGTAAAAAAGATCCTCAGAGGCATGCAAACAGTCATGTTGAGGGACAAAGGTAAAAAAAAGGGGGAAGCGGATGATTTAGATTCGGGAGAAGCTTTCGGGACTGGAAGAGAGACGGTGGCATAGCACAATAAGAAGAGACTCGGAATTACCGCGGAGGTATTCTGGAAAGGAAGGGGAAGAAAGTAAAAGTGAAGCGCACAGCAGAGATAGAAGAAAAACTACGCTGCGGCGGGGGCTTACGGGCCTCGAGAAAGATCAGAAGAGAAGGGAGTGGCCAACGAGTATGCAAATCCGACAGCACAGATACACAGAGCGCGAAGGCGGAAGAGAGACTTTAGACGAGGTAACGAACCTAAGTGCCAAAAAAGTCAGATTGCTTCAAAGAGATAAACTTCGCGAAAACAGGTGTACGGATTACCAGGGGGAGTGGGAAAGGGAATGGTACTATTCTATTAAGGAGTCAAGTGGGATAATACCGACGATACCAATGTTTACAGGGGATCCATTGAGTCTCACAGCATTAGCCAGGGTGGTTAGGGCAATAGACTGGAAGGTGGACGAAAGAGACGTCCTTTATTTCCGTGCAACCTTCTCAAAGGTAATTCAATAGGGCAATAATACTGTAGGACGGAGACCCATAAATTTCAGAGGCATTGCGACGAGAACTAAAAAGAAACATACAGAAAGAGGTAATCATACAGCATATATTAGGACTCAACCCGTAGGACATGTTTTAAAAGCACAAAGGTGAAATTAGTGCAAGAGAAAATAAATTAAGCCTAGGTGGTGTAGAAATACCGCTAAAGACGGCAGAATATTTCAAGATAGTAGCGAGATCCAGACAGGTTGTTTATGCGAGGGTCAAGGAAGAATATAAAAATATACTAGATTGATACGTACAACTCCAAAACGTAGGAGAATACGTACATTTTGGAAACTTTTATGTCACTAATGCAGAGGGTAAAATATATGCGGAATGTGTAAACTTTTCAAGCAAGGAAAGTTACAGTACCAGAGGTTGACCTTATGTGAGACACAGCAAAAGAAGTGTTGATGGAGAGAAAGAAATTGACACATATGCAGAAAAAAAGGTAATTTTAAAAATATTGAAGAAAGGATTAAGAAAATAATGACGTCAGTGGATACCGAGGGCTGAAACGAAGAAGAACTACAGCACGTAAGAAGATTGATAGCGGTAAATCCGTTTGTGTTCGGTTTAGATGAGGAGCCGTTAAAAACAACAAATTTGGTGGAGCACAAAATTAAAACTACAAAAAATAAGCCACTCGTAGTCAGAAGATATAGATACCTACAGGCTGTGAAAGAAAACATCAGAAAAGAAATCCAAAAATTGATTGATTTGGACGTAATAGAATCGTCGACCTCTCCGTATAATTCAAATATATGGATAGCGCCCAAAATACCGAGACTCAATGGCGAGAAGAGGTGGCGATTGCTCACAGGTTTTAAGCAGCTGAACGAAATAACAGTGGAAAGCTGTTATTCACTACCCTTTCAAAGCGACATATTGGAGCACTTAGTGGCTGCTAAGTACATCACAGTAGTCGACTTGAAGAGTGGCTTTTACCAAATTAAAATTCGGGAAGAGGACGCACTCAAAACAGCGTTCTCGGGACCTTACGGCCACTACCAACGTAAACGAATGCCGATGGGATGCTCAGAGTCACCAAACACCTTTTTGAGGGCTATAACACTAGATCTAGCGGATCCACAAGGACGAGAAATTGAGGTGTACATGGATGACATCATGTTGTTTGCAGCAACACTCGAAGAGCACTAGAGTCCTCGATGGCTTAGTGGTTAGCGTGCTAGCTTCCTAGCCTGACAGACTCGAGACAAAACGGGTTTCGATTCTCGTCGAAGAATTTTCGGGAATTTCGATTCTCGGACTTTTTCGGTGGGAAAAGTACCCGTGGCGCCGAAAAACACATTCTCCCCGATTCTAGCGGACTGACTGCAATTTCTCCTGATGATGCGTGGACCTGGGGGGCAATCCCTCCTTGGGGAGGTCGTCGACGCACCCTGACGCCGGGTCGGTGGGTTCCCGCTGGCAGTAGGCGCTAAGCCAATTCCCGT
>JAPYYV010013029.1:0-16012 GCA_030522625.1 Copidosoma aretas
CCCCCCCTAAAATACGCCCCGGGGCCACTCCGCCACCCCCCCCCCTATTTTCGCTCAATCCGGCGTTTTTCCCCCCCCCCCCCCCCCCCCCAACTCCGGGAGTACGCCGCGTAATAGACGGATGTGTGAAAAAAAAAAAAAAGTCGACGCAGCCTCGGCCGTACGGTTAACGTTATAAAATATATGCATATAAACAACTTTTATTAACCACCACAGAAACGCCGGTGTGTACAAAACAGAGCAAGCTGTACATATAGCTTGGTAAAACGCGTGAAATGACAGCAATGGAGAACGTAAAATATTCGTATGTGCCGATAGGTGCAGTGCGTGCGTACGGTGATGTAACAACGGAATGGGGAAACAAAAAAAGGATTACAGGTTGGCCAGTTTGCCGGACAGGTTGATCGGCAGGCCCTGCTTGCGCAGCCCGGCGGTGAGCCTCTTCTGGAGCTCGACGTCGACGTTGCCAAAGTTCTTGAGCGCCCGCTCGACGATGAAGAGCGAGGCGTTCTTCATGTGGTTGACGAGATTGTCGACCAGCCGCTGGCGCTCGTCCTCCTTGAGGGTCTCGCGCCAGAATGTCCTGGGCTGGCCAAAGTCGTCCTCATTGACGGGCTGGTGGCGCTCGACGTCGCCGCTGATGAAGAAGCTCGGCGCCTTCACCGCCGGACAGTCCTCCGGGCCGCTGAAGCTGTTCGGGTAGTAGTTGGGCGCGCCCTTCTGGTTGTTCCCCGCCATGAAGCCGTCGCGCTGGTAGTTGGTGGCCGACATGATCTTCGGGCGGAGCACAGCTGGATTATTATTAATTCACTCCTCCCTCTCTGCGGCAGGGCTTTTGTCGCGCGCCCGAGTATACATGTGTGGTCTCTCGCTCGGCGGAATTGCCGTTTCAAAGCATACGAGACGATGCTGCTGCGGGGAGGTAAAAGCAGCGCGGCTGCGGCGAAAGGGGCGAGAGGAATGTGGGTCAACCAACTTTTCTGCTCGAGCAAAGATGAAAGAAGGGGCGGGGGAGGAGCGGCTCTCGCGCGCGAGTAAACGTCCCGGCGGAGTGTCAACCCGCCAGTTTCGCTCAAACTTTGCTGCAGCTGCTCCGGAAAAATAATTAGGCTGAACGACGATATAAATGTATATTTAATTTCACGCGGCTCTGCTGCCCCTGCATTTCGCACGGGTAATTTTCAATTCCGGCGATTAGCGAGTTTCGGTGGGAGTTGTTGCGAAAAAAAAAATAATAATAAATTCCGTACAACCAGTACCCCGCTCTGGGGAACAGAATTCATCCGAGCGAAAGGACGAAAGAATTCCCGGGCTACATCGATCCGGGTCGCTTTAATTTTCACGAGTTATGATACATAATTGAGCGCCCCGGCCGCTCCCTAATTGAATTCCATTTCTCTTGCTGCGGGCTTCCACTCTGAATCATGCAAATAATCCCGAGCAAGCCCAAATAGCCGGATCCGGAAGTATTTACGTACGCGCGAGGTAGGGTTTAGGGAGGGGGGGGGGGCTGAGTGGGGCAATCATCCCCTCTGAATAATAGACACATATATAGAGAGGCATGCACATCATTGAAACACACGTATACCTTGTACGGACAGTTGACCGGGAGCTGGAGATGATTGACACCCAGGCGGTACCTCGCGGTGTCCCCGTAAGCAAAGAGCCGGCCCTGCAGCATCTTGTCGGGACTGGGCTCGATGCCGGGTACCATGTGAGCCGGGTCGTAGGCTGCCTGCTCGACGTCGGTAAAGTAGTTCTCCGGATTCTTGTTCAGCACCAACTTGCCGACCGGCATCAAGGGGTAATCCTTGTGCGGCCAGATCTGATTTTGCGACACACGGTAAGCTTTTTTTTTTAGAGAGAGAAGAATAATAAGGCCGGAATGATTGGAGGGTGTTTTGATCAATCACCTTGGTCACGTCGAAGGGATTCCACTGGAATTTCTCGGCCTGCTGGGGAGTCATTATCTGAACGTAAAATGTGTACGAGGGGTAATTGCCCTTGGCGATACTATCGTACAGATCGCGAATGCTGTAGTCCGGATCGGATGCGCTCAGCTCGGCAGCCACATCGACCGGGAGGTTCTTGATTCCTTGGTTCGTCTGCGAAAACGAGAACAAATTGGGAACATAGTAGATGCAAATTTGAGTGACGATCCGTATATCCGTATTGACGCAATACCTTGTAGTGGAACTTGCAGTAAACCATTTCATTTTTGTCGTTTACAAGTTTGAAGGTGTGCGAGCCGTAGCCGTTCATGTGGCGGTGCCCGTCCGGTATACCCCGGTCGCTGAACAGAATCATCACCTGATGAGTCGACTCTGGTCTCAGTGACAGGAAATCCCAAAACATATCAGCATCCTATGCACGCGGAAACATCGTTATTAATTGTCATTCTCAAACACTTCATCTACCGATCTACGAGTAATCATATTCTCGACTCTAGCGAGCTGGTCACCTTCAGGTGCGTCACGGGATTCCTCTTCTGCGTGTGAATGAAGCTCGGGAACATTAGCGGATCTTTGATGAAGAAGATCGGCGTGTTATTGCCCACGAGATCCCAAATGCCTTCGTCCGTGTAGAACTTGACCGCGAACCCTCGCGGATCCCTGAAAAAGATCGAAACGCGGGAAAAAAACTTGAATTGGAATACTATATAGTCATTTCCGTTATGAAGTATACTTGTACAAATTGTTCTAGTGCCTGTCGAGCAATTATGAATTAACGCTCGCGCTCTATTGCGCGAATCGGCGTAATAATGTGAACGCAGCTAGCCATGCACGGATTGAAATTAAAGTACTTATATACTTGTTGCTTTTTGAGCATAATATGACGCACCTCACGGTATCGGCGGAGCCGCTCTCGCCTCCGACGGTGGAGAAGCGCACGGCGATCGGGGTCTGCTTCCCGATTTTCGAGAAAACCTTGGCCTTTGAGTACTTGGTTATATCGTGGGTCACTTCGAAGTAACCGAAAGCACCTGTAAAACAATAGCTCTTGTAGTCATAAATTCTTTTGGTTTTATTTTTTTATGAAAAAAAGAAATTAAAAATCCCCACCGGCTCCTTTGGCGTGCACAACTCTTTCGGGGATTCTCTCTCTGTTGAAGTGAGACATTTCGTCGAGATAGACATAGTCTTGGATGAGCTGAGGTCCTCGCGGTCCAACGGTGATAGAATTCGTTTTATCACCGACGGGCGCTCCATTTCCAGACAACAAAGTGGGAGGGTCTCCCTGTAAAAACATTTTATCGGCTTTTCTAATTTTTTTCAAACGTTCTTTTTGCAATTTCTGCAGCCGGGGGTGAACAATGGCCAATAAAACTGTGTGGGTACGAAAAAACAAGCAGGTTTCGTAACTTCCGCTATCATCATTGGTCGTCACTTATAATTTCCTAACAAATCAGTCTAGCGAAATGTCTTTTGGTTTGTCGAGACGTGTATGGATTACAAAATACGAAATCTCACATGATATTGTTCGTATCACATCTTTCGTACTGCTCAACGTGAAAAAAAAAAAAAACATTTTCACAGGTGAAAAATTTTACATTGCACAAATACCCGCATGATGGGCATTGGCAAAACTTATAAGTAAGTACCTACACTGTTTTCCCAACTCGAGCGTTTTTCTTTGACTTTCACTTTGCCCTCGTTAGGAAAAATATCGTTCGTAACATTAGCGCAACCTCTGCTATTGATTATTTTAAAAACAAGATACCTCCACGCATAAAAAGACCTGCGTTAACAATAGGGGATCACAATCCATGAGACCTCGTTAGCGCCAAAAATGATGAAATATTCTTGACAAAAGAAATTAAGTCATCGTTGAATAATATTGTCAAGATAACAGTTATCAGTTTATTCGTCGCATTTTTTTTGTAACAAGCTCATCAGCCTGATAGTTTGTAATAACACGAACCGTATCTTAAAAATATCTGCGTAGCGTGTTGCGAGGCGTGTTGGATGCAAAGGAACGCAATCGATTGAATCAAGTAAATGATGGTATGCAGGGAAAAATTATCGATCAGAAATAATTACTTTGACCTAGGCTTCCACCGAGCCGAATAAAGAAAAGTTTATTGCACGATTGCAGGAATTTTAAATGACGTTAGGTACGAGTGCGTTATTGATTTTCGTTTTGTTGCATCGAAAAAGAAATATCCACGAGAAATTCCGAAACAACGATTACATTTGAATGAAAAGTCATTCTATTTAAGTATTACTCGCTAATTGCTGCAAGTTAGAGCACAGCCGCTGTGAGTTCAATTTGAATAAAAATTATAATTCGTACGAATTCGCTATATTTGATCTCACATTGGAATGTTAATGATTCTGGTTGGTATGGGCGCGTCACTCATAATTGAGAAGTATAAAAAAAAAAAAAAAACGCGGGCATCTAATTATTACACTTACAGTGAAATAGCATTACCCGATCGATTGAAATAAACGAGTAGAACTTTTTTTTCGTATCTTATGTATGTACAAATGGATATTAGTGATAATAAAATACATTAGCTTTAGTGTGATAAATCTCTACAGTGTAAAATTTATTTTTCACTTATGATTGAAAGAACTTTAGTACCTGTCTCTTCATTTTTTCTATTAATTGTTTGTATGTTAGATACCGGCAATGCAAATTTTCAAAATTAAAACAATCAATAGGTTTCGAAATTTCGAATCATTATCCACAACACTTCAACTCATTCCAATTAAACTTTTCTCACAAGAACAATAGAATACTCGAAAAAAAACATTGACAATACATTTAATATTATCGCATATCGGCGTTCCAAATCTGTACGATTCGTAAGGCCATCATCAAACCAATTTAGACATACTCAGACCCACAGAACAATAGAAATCGTTGACACCGAGAGCTCATAAAAAATTTAATTTAAGAACAAATCCGGCACTGTTGCGAGCAAGAGATAAGACGTTAATTGCCGTAAGTTAAGAGTAAAAAAAAAGATAAGCGTTTTAAAAAAAGATTTTGTTGCGAGCGCACAGCTGTACAATTGTATTAATTTAAAAAATTTAGACATGATAAAGAGAAATGTACGCTGAAAGCGTTCATATACTGTAAGTTGACAACTGTACACCTTTTAATTATGCATGAGTCCCAGGAGTATTACAAGTACAAACATATACATATAGAACTCGTTCTTGATTTCGTCTCGTCTTTTTTCCTTATATTACTGTCGCTAATAATAGCGAGCCGATACATCCGCGCGTATGTTTGATCGAAAGCATGGATTGCAAACTAGTTTTGAGGAATGGCAAAATCTGTTATTATCATGGGTTTATAATTATATTCAACTCTAGATATAATAATTGCATAAGATGCGTACTTCGTTTGCGATAAAACTATTGACCCCCGCGACCGAAAATAAACAAGTAGAAATAAACTATGAAATCGATAAGCGTGTCTCATGACAATTTTTGCAAATCATCCGAGCAGTAATAACATAATAATTACAAGTGCTCCGAAATCACCACCACACTAACCTGCACTGATTTTTTGTACTCGTTGAGCTGGTCCGCGGCGGGATCCCGTCCACTAGTGTTGCTGGCCATTTCGCAGGCTCGTCCTTGTGTGGAGGCTGGTGTCGAGGATGCGTTGAACACTGAGTCGGCACTGAACAAGTGGCGGTGGTGCGGCTGATGGAAAAGTAGCGGCGTCGACTGCAGCCAGAAACACCGCAAGCGCGGCCACGATCTGTTATCGCCCGTATGCGAAGCGTCAGTTTGGATGTGGTAGTAGCGGGGACTCGACTGGCTGCCACAGGGAGCAGCTGTTTGTTTGGAGTTTTGGAGTGGGCAATGCTGCTGCTGCCGCTGTTGATGATGTATCTTGGAGAATTCCCGGCTTTTTGCGACGAGCGGGCTGTGTTTGGTCATCAAACAATGCAGCGTTTTTTCCTTGACGAATCTTTTCATTGTTTGTTTTGGTTGAATTGATCGGATGGTGCCGATAGTGGTGTATTTACTTACTTAGTCTTTTTAACACTGTACGAACTGTTTTTTTTTTTTTTTTTTTTTTTTTTTTTTTTTTTTTTTTTTTTTTTTTTTTTTTTTTTTTTTTACGCTGCCTCTCGTCAATTTTTACCTTTCTGGTATTTTTTTTTTTTTTTTTTAATTTAATCCTTTCATTAATTTGTGTTGCAAGGTTCTTTATGGCGGTTCAATACCAAAACACAATATTACTTCGTATATTTTTTTATTTTGTATATACTCAATTTGTGTTTGAGGTACACAAAAATCGACATGAAAATTTTAATCAACCCGTTCTGCTATATTATTTTAGTAGTAGCCAAACTGATGTTTATCGAACAAACGATTTATTATTTATCATCATTATTTTAATTTATTTTTTACATGAATATTTCACGTTTGATCTGTATCTTTTTAAATAGATTCCTTACTGAGGAGGACAGGAAATCATCAGGCTATTCGATTCTTCTGAAAAAGATTGCATAACGTACGTAACAAATATCTTTTACTAGTCTCAACATTGCATATTTACAAAACCCAGATGAAATCATTCTACAAAAGGTTCTTTTTTAGATTCCAAATATTTTTAAGATGAATTAACATCTATGTTTGTTGTATAAATATTTTTTTTTAATTCTCCAGTTTACCATGGCCTAGTCTAGTATTAACATGATTTTGCAAAGCAATCACTGACTTGATACACTCATTATATTATTTTCGTTAATAAAAAAAATTGCTGACATTCGTATGAGTTTCTCGTTATTAAATTAAACTACCACTAGAAATTTTACACGCAACGTAATACCCAGCTGCAAGCGGTACGCAAGAAACGTGAACCAACATGTCAATCAATGTTAAATATAACAACTCTTGAAAGTCGTCATTTCTAAAATTCGCACCCCTCCAAAATTAGTCTAGCGCATCAATGTGAAAACGTTTAAAATATACTCGATCATTACACGTAAGTGAAGAGGCACACAAAATCGTCAAATCATAATAATATTTACGAATATTTTAACGTGCACATTATTTATAAACTTTCTAAGGTCTTTGAGTCAATAAATCGACAACAACAAGGTCGTTGATGTGAGTACCCTAATTAGTATGAAAAATTTTCCCATAGCACAAGCTTTTTTTTCCTTTAATTTGGCAATCAACTTAGATACTAAAAGTGGCGTACTTATTATTCTCAATCGAGCTTGAATACCTTTATACCCCAAAACAAATCGTTGCGGCTTATTCAAAGCTAGGCCAGGCATCACTCACAAAAGAACTCACTGTTCATCAACTAGACTAGGCATTTATCGCTGGGCATTGCACTTGCCATACTATCAAATGACTCTGTTCGCCTTGTTCCTCTGAATTGGAAGCCGCTGACGCTGATGTGCGGTCGATAACTTCTTCCATCTCTTCACCGTCACCTGCAAACATAATGCACCAGCATAAAGAATAAGATTCAAAATATTTTTTAAATATTTTTTCAACATTTTTTTTTATTACAAGTTTCGGTTTTGTCAATTAGTAAAGTCGTTAATTTTTAAGTAAATTCTATGACACTGATGTTCAACATTTTTCAACACTAAATTTGGATGCAATATTCATGATTTCTAAATACAATAACTTATTCCTCGTAATCCGACCCCCAGAGAGCAAAGAAAATAAAAGTGCAATTACAGACTTGATTCCGTATTGGATGGAAAACAGAAGATTTTTTTGAGAAATTGTAAAAAACGTGGTTGTAATAATTATTAGTTGGTGTTATTGGGTGCAAATGTTATTTAGATTGTTAGAAACAGTATGTGCATTCAAGTATTGTTAGAAAGCAAACATTTACAGCTGCAACATTCAATATACCCATTTACCAGTAAAGAAGTGTACGAGCTTTTGAAAATTAGTAAAGCCATGATTCCGAATCGCGGGAACAGTATGTTAGAGTTGAATTTATTTTTAATTATGATCCTTGGTTAATCATCCAGTGGTTGTGCAATGATCAACTGCAGGCTTATACATATGCATCCCGATACTCTCTGGGGGCATACCTGACTAATTGCCAAACTATTAGATGTGTTGCCACGTCACTTTCATCCTCAGCTTCATCCGCTGAAATTACAAGCATGTCGAGAAAAACAATGAGATTTCAATTTTTCTTTGTTACTGTTTTTTAATGTCAAATTTGACCAATTGAGTATCAAAGACACTCAAAACAATTTTGCTGGCAACAAAGTTCCAAAATACTGATATCCATTTATGTGTTTCTTACCAACTCTAAAGTCAATGTAGCCTTCACCTCCAGATAATACGAGCATAGCCGGTTGCGTACTATCCGAAGCCGCGCTCTGACCACCATGACCTACGAAAGTATCTTTAATCATTACCATATAAAGTATTTTTTTGTTCAACGTAAGAGTGGAAAAAAAATGTTCACCTGGTACAGCTACAAACATTTTCACGGCGTCTCTGTGGCCGTGAAAACTGAGTTGAGCGTGCGCCATACTACAATACGGAACGTAATTTCCAGGTGGAACCATGTTTTGTTCGGAAGCAAAGATTCGGACACCTAAGCCGGGAGCATCACCCTTTCCGCCACCCGTCTGGATACGTGACACAGCCATCGAACCACCCGCACCTGAAGATGAATGATTTAAACAACGATCAATCGCGATGAAAACTAAACATATGCGTAAAAATGTATACGAGATGACGACTCACTGTCAGATAAAGGAACAGAAATAATCACACCATTTCCAGTGCCGATCCACATCTGCAAATTAATACAAGAGTGATGGATGCACTTTATATTTTTTACACGTGGATAATAACGCACATCACAAAACAATATCTTACCCGGTTTGATGAAATCAGCAGCGCTGTAATTCGTACGAAGGAGAAGCCCAATTTTCCTGTGCCCAGCATTTTACTAACGTAAGGCTCGATGTCGACGTCCTGCAAATGCTGATACGTGTGGGCGTGATACAGTCTTAAAGTGGAATCCAATCTAATGCTAATCCAAACGCCGTCACCAAGCCAGGCCAACTGTCTCACTTGAGATTCTCGGCGTGGATGTGCGTCAACGGTGCACTACAACGAAAAATTTGCTAATACACTCTCTTGCGCTTGTTTCTTTAGGTGGTGATCATCAAATCTACATTTCGAATAGACGAGCGGGCGACGAGAAATTTTTTTTCCCAATAATTACCTCGAGCTTCATCAAAATGGGATCGATCACGTGAATCTTGTTTCGGTAACCGCACCACACTGTTTTTCCCAAAACAACGCTCATGCACCTTATCGAGTGTTGCGGGCTCCCCAGCGTTATTATGTGGTACTGGGACAGATCCCACTCGCCGTCCACTCCTCTTCTGAAAATCGCCACGGTACCGTCGGCTAAGGCAACCAGCACACGACCTTGTATGTGGCTGAAACAATAATGAAAAAAATGATAAGACAATTGAAGAGCCAAGATTACTCGTACACGCGCGGTTCGTTGCTTACACGATCGATAGAGCAGCATCTTGCAGTTTAACGGTGTGCAAGCACACGGACCACTTGGCCACGGCAGAATGAACAAAAACGGATCCGTCCTGAGCCCCGAGCCACATGGTCGGTTGAACAGAGGACATTTTTTCGATGAGCGTTTCGCTCTCTTTATCATTCGACTCCTCGTCGTCGTCATTGTCGTCGTCGTCGTCGTCGTCGTCGTCATTGTCGTCATCGCCACCACCACCACCACCATCATCGTTACCATCTTTTGTGCCAGCTACTTGAGCTGAATCGGATTGTGGAGGCAACTTGACGAATCTAACTTTGCCCAGATTAACCGTCTCCGCGTCAACGTCCGCACTCGTCGTTTCGGCGGCAACGACAGTGGAACTCGGCTCGGAAGCGATTTCGCGAGACTGATCACCCGCAGGCGAGGCATCGCTCGATTGGCTCTCCTTGGCGATTTTCACGTCAGCGTCCTCGGCTTGGACCTCGTGAGAAATGGCTACCTCCGCTAGATTGTCAATGTCGTCCCTGCTGTCGACCTGCTCGTCCTCCTTTATCTCTTGAACGGTCAGTACGTAGTCGCTCTCCTTAGCACCGGGCACGCTAGCGATGCACAGCAAATGACTTTGGCATACGTTGAAGACTTCAAGTACGTCGGCCGGATTGTTGGCGTCTATCACAGTTACTTTCGACATCTTCTGCGTGGACGTGCATATCCACACGAGCGAGCTCAGCTGCTGCTCGAGCCTCTCGGCCTCGAGTCTTCGGTGCTCGTTGTCCTGCAGCTCTTTGTCCAGGTGCTCAACGGCGTCCTCGGGCTCGGCCTTACCATCGCCGCTCGTTTCCCGGGCCTCCGCCGCGTAAAAGACGCTCCCGCCGACCATTGAGCCTCCGTCTCGAGTCTTGCCGCCGCTCAAGTTAACTCCGGCGCCGCACCATATCTGCAAAGTAGAGAATGTTCATTGAGGATGTATTGAGAATTACACCGGACGAGATATACAAGAGACTAAGCCCAAAGATCTCGCTTGCAGCTTTGTAGTTAAATATTATATTTGGCGCAACCACCTTACCTTCATTCCAGGCTCCGTTTGGGAGGCTTCCAGGGGTCGGCAGTAGACGGGAACGGGGACCGGCTGTTTCGATGGAGCAGTAGGCTTTCCTGGTAACGACCAGCCGTAAGCTTGCAGGCGACCGTCTTCCTTCCGAACGTGGGCTCTGACTTGACGGTACTGCTCTTTTCTTTCGTTTGCCCGTCTCGCCACTAATTTTTCAGACGACCTGTAATTCAATCATTAACATACAAATTGTACATCAGAGAGAAAGTGATATTTATGGGATGAAAATTTCACGTGAGCAGAAAATATATGTTGCATGCACTAATGGATGGTTTACAATATCACAGAACAAGCGATATTACATGATGTTAACCGGAGAAACTTTTCTGTGTTAATGTGAGCTAAGCTCGAGAAATGAAAAAGTAAAGAAATAGCTTTACCTGCTATTTAAGTAATTTAAGGCAAAAGCTTCGCTTCTTGTGCTCATCGTAGGATATAAATAATGTGCAGACCCAGAAAAAAGTACCAAAGCAGTTTACATCGACAACAAAGTAATACTAAGTAAAAGTGTCTAGTATCGAAGATGGTTCGCTTATTACTCAATCTCTATTATTACAGTCTACATATTGATTTCTCAAAGTAAAAATAGAACATATAGATATATATATATACAGGCACACATAGAACTAAAAATTAATTAGATTCTAGCGTTTATCACGATGAAAAAACTCAAAAAATTTACAATATACAAAAAATAAAATTATGTACACACGTACCCTAAAATACATAGAAAGCTATGATTTTACATAAACTACATAAAAACATGCAAAACTATTCGAAAAGACATAGAGAGCTTGATAGTTGAAAATAAGGAGCTTGGCTACGAGAAATAGAAACAATAACTGTTTAGGTCTAAAGATAAAAAGAGTAACAATAAGCTACAGTTTGTATGAATAAAAGAAAGCGTAAAACAGCGCTTGATGGAACTAATTTTTTTCGATTCTCACATGGTGTCTCCTTGGTCGAGAAAATCATGCCGGTTTTTAAGCGCCCGTCTGCGCATTGCGTCCAAAGATGCAGCTGGAACTAATTGATTAGTCGGTGCGCTATAACGGATATGCGGTCCACGAACTAAGGGCCCTCGGTCTGCTGGGCCCGTGAATAGGTTGCTAAAACTAACGTGATAATATGGCTGGTAAATTGAAGTAATTTTGGCAATGGTGAATGACGCATCAAATGAAAATGAAACAGTTGATTACAATTTCCAAAATGTTTGTTTTCCCCCCGATATGCTCGCAGGATCCGTTTTGCTAGCTCGTATCATTTCCGTCCACCGCACGGCTTCTTGCAGCTCCATAAATCTCTCCTTGTACTGATTTCTCTCCATCAGCACCCTAGCCATCTCAGCTCTCGTAAATCTTTTTCTTTGGGCTAGAGGTACTTCCTCTTCGTCGTCGCTCTTCGTCGCCTTTGCTGCTGCCTCCGCATCTTCTTTCACTTTCTTGAGCTCTTCTTCTAGTACCGAAACTCGTTGTCGGAGACGTTCTCTCGCTTGCTGCAGAGTACGAATTTCTTCACGCAATACCTCCTGTTCTCTAAATAATTTTGACAAATAAGTAGTCATGCTCAATAAAAGTGCGCACACGAAAATCGATTTTTTTTTTTTTTATTGTCATTTCAACTTACCCAGTCAACTCGTCCACTTTTACAATTAAATCGTCTTTGACAATATTCAAAGCGTTCCTAAAAAATATTTCCGTGTTAATTTATATAAATTATTAAAAATTCATTTTTATAAAACAATCAGACTCACTTAGTGGCTAAAAGTTCATTGTTTTCCATGATCAAGTTTTCCACTTCCTTGCCCATTCCTATTGAACACCGATTCATATTTATTTTATTATTGTGAATGTGAATGATTCGAAATATTGGTATCAAATGGTTACTACATCATACGTTCACATATTACAGGGAGCACACAAGTTGCACACTAAATTATCAAGTACTCAATTTTTGTATTCAATGGTTTTATTAGAAATTTTAATCAAAAGCTGCAGCATATCTTACCGAAAAAGTTGTCATTAACTGCACACATGTAGATTATTCGTCGCATGCATCAATAAGCGGAGATTTTGGAGAAACGGAAAAACAGCATTATTAGAAACATCAAGAATTATTTTAAAAAATTATTAAATGGCCAACGGAAATGTAGTTTAAGTTAACATGCTGTATATTTTAATGCAAAAAAACTATCGTTATTAGTGAGGTAAGTTTGTTAAACGTACCGGATGAAGCATACTCTCCCGGATGAACCCAACTTCCTACAAGTTGATGTTAATATTTAAGAAACGTCACAGTAATAGATACGATGTCGGATTTAATTGATAAATAATAACCTGTTATATCGGCTCCTTCGTCCATTTCACCAAGGGCATCAGCATCCTGGAAACTAATCTCTTGATACAATGTATTCGCACTCCGTCGCTCTTCTCTATTCGTTCTACTTCTTCCTCCGGGAGTTGTGGCCAACTTTTCGACTCGCGGAGATATCGGAGACGTGATTGTGGGCGCTGTTTCTGTTTCTGGACTTACGTCTGTTTTAACGTTACACAGACGTGACGATGAAAATAATAAACATGTTTCAAGAAAATAATTTTAAAGTGATCAAGTATCTTACGCCTGGAGATGTCAGTTGTCTTATTCTCTTGTGCTGGTTGATCGGTCAACTGGCTTTTGTCGGACATCTCAATGGTCGCTTCGCTACTGCTGTCCAACATTTCAGTCTTTAAACTTTCAGGCTCAGCGGCAACGGGCTGACTTTCTTCCGGAATATCGTCAGTATTCATGCTGGCCTCCAAACTTTGGAAACCATAACTCAGCGGACCAGAGCTGCGGGACATGTGTGCCATCCCGAGAGACGGAAGCCGGCCTGGACCGCGGTTACTTGTCGATGAATTTTCAAGTCTTTCCGTACTACCGACCAGCATTTTCGTTCTCTCCATGTAATCAACGTGAGTCTTGAACAGTTCCGTGTACCGGTCGTGTAACCGAGAATATTCGCGCTTTAATTCTGCCTCTTTTTCCTCGAGACGAACCACTGTAATAAAAAATTATTTTAAGTACGTAAATAACTTTTATTTGCCTCATGGTGTGCTACGATGGGTCCAAGAAGATTAGCCAAAAAAATGAAATATGAATATGAAGCTAATAATTTTTACTTTTTTGTTTCAAATTGAAAAATGTATACTTAAAAAAACTAAAAAAACGCAATGACGAAAAAGCAAAACGAATTTAATAACCCACAATAAGCTTTTTTGCCCCCGTGTCTGTTCATGATAGAAGCACGAAAAAAATTGAAAATCAAACGAAATAAACTCAAAACAATCTACTCTACTGTGAGGGATTTTTCTTTGGTTGGACGTGTCATTGACATTTGTACCGTGGTCGTGAGAATTTTTAGTTTTGAGTTCCAGCATCCTGACGATTGACTCCAAGCTATCAATTTTTGAGACTAATTCTTTTCGCTCATCTTCCGCTGCGTCCTCTAACTCTAACAGTTTCTGTAAATAAATGCATTACAATGATTTACAATCGAATAAAACAAAACTGTGCAAAAGTTTTTATAATTTTTACTTGATCCGATGTTTTCCTTAGCTGTTTCTCCCTTTCGTACTGAGTGACAAGCTGTTCGTTGTCTTCCCTTAGCAGCTCCAATTCGACTTCATGCTCTTGATTTTGTGTGTAAGCAATATCTAGACACTCAAGAACATTGACTAGTAAGGGCATGAGTTCCTTAACGACATCCTCGTCATATCTGGCAATCATCCGTTCAAATTCTTGATAGATACTCCCAGCCAGTGACTGCACCTTCTCCGACATGACAACATGACTGTCCTCATGTGTTCCGTACACCGTTTCTTGGTCCATTTTGATTTCAGTCATTTTGATTGAACTTCTGAAATCACATTTAAAATCAGCTGACTGGAAATAACAAATTTATTCCAGCTGAGAAAAAAGCCAACATATTTCTTGCAAGCAAACTAATGACTTTTCGATTTACATGAACAACATGCAATGAATTTCAAGAGAAGCGGCTCAACTAGACCAAAAGGACAAGCGTTTTTCAAAGCAGATGTTTTACTTTTTAGGCACTGTCGATGATGAAATATTTAGCCAGTCCGACCTTGATTACTCACTTCGATTTATCCCAGCTTGGGACAGCCCTGGGCGGACAGACAGGATCACCAGTGCACAAACTTTGAATATACACCTATGCAGTTATGCACTCTGGGCAATTATTGGGAAGGTGTCGATCGAAGTGTGGCCTTGTAGCAGCAGCAGCAGCAGCAGCAGCAGCAGCAGCAGTGGTGTCACAATCATCATCATCATCATTTCCTTCTCCATCATCGTGAACAACAACAGCAGCAACACCCGCGACTATCTTAAGAATAATTATTAGCTTTTCGCTCTAGCCATCATCGCCACTATACTGCAGCACATATCTATACAACGTGTATATTGCACTTTTATGATTTATGATATTTTGACACACTCAAAACTTGAACACTGCAGCCTGCACGCACCCTTGATCGGCTTGATCCTTCAAATGACTAAATATCTCTGACTTGATTTGACAGGACGGGAGACGGGAGGCTGCTGCTGCTGCTGCAGACAAGTCAAGTCGCTCTCTTTTGTTGTGCTCCTCCTCTTTACTTATCTCGCCCTCGCCACCGCGATGATGGGATGGTAAGGAAAGAGAGCAGTCGTCAGCACTGTTTTTTTTTTTCACCTGACCCATCTGTAAGTAGTGTAAGTATACTCTTCTGCGTATATATATATATATATTTTTTTTTGTCTATATAGGCTGGCTGGTGTTACTCGATCTGCTTATAGTGCTTATATATCTATATTTCTTTCTTTCTATCCAGATTCCAGATCCACAATCCACAACAATCAACAATATCAGCTGTTGGTACTTAATAACAAGAATAACAGCAAAGACAACATAGCGGAAGAAAATCATTTGTTTGCCATTGCAAGTGTCAACAGTTACGTTTCACGATTGATCTAAATTTGTGACTTTTGAAAGTAAATAACGTACTGCTTAGCCTACAGCTGTTAAAACTGTTTCGTATTCACACACCCCTTTTATGCTTATATATTGCACTTTGTTGCTTTTATCAAGTTATGAAGGTGTTTACGGATTTATTCATTGGATTAAACATATTGTGTGTGTGCGTCACTCGCGCTCGAGAACTCTGCCGATGCCGAGAACGAGAACTATACGAGAAGTCCGATAACTCCGATACTCTCTGATAGTCTGATTCCGATAGGATCTAGAATAAGTATATAGGGTTCTTTTATAACAAAGTCACATCCAGTAAAAGTCGCGAAAAAATGAAACGTGTCCTCGTGCAATTGTTACCTTACTCGCTGCCTGGTCAATAATAATAATAATAATAATAATAATAATAATAA
>JAPYYV010013030.1:0-10038 GCA_030522625.1 Copidosoma aretas
TAATTTGTGTCCTGAAGAGGCCGCCAGAATGACGGCAAAATATTGATACAATGTGTCATTAATAAACAGTCATGCTCCTATAACCGAGTTTTATTTTTTATCTCCTCTACTATTATTAAACTGAAACTGGTTTCATACTGTATTGTGCTCTTGACAATTGAATTGTTCATGAAATTTATAAAAAATAGCTTTATCGGTCAATTTTATCTATATTTTGTGTCTTGCATTCTAAGAGCAGCTTTGCGGCAACTGAGATATGAGTTATGCGTAAAAATTACCGATGAATCTATTTTGTTATAATCATTAACAAATATGAAATTTGAAGTCTACAGTAATAAGTCAGATTGAGTATGGTATATTTATTGTATATGCATTGTGAAATTTAATAGTATTCACTAGTTTCTAAATTTTGTTTCTACAACAAGAAATTAAATTTTTACTTGAAAATCTTCTGCGAAGACCCCTTACAAGGTATACGTTTCCAAACTAGAGCTCAAAGACCGTCACAGGAAATTTTGAAGGATGATTTTAATTTCGTGTTCTTAAAACATAAAATTTGGGAACTCTTGAGATTAGTATAGTTTATAATGCATATGCAAATAAAAAGACTTTACTGAATCTGACTTATTACTGTAGAGTTTAAATGTCACATTTGTGAATGATAAGTGTAAGAAAAATATTTTCTTTGGTAACTTTGACCCATGTCTTATATCTCAGCTTCTGTAAGAGCTAAAGACTTCAAGTTTAAAAGAAAGTTTGAATCTACGAAGCAATGCTAAATATTAAATTAGAACTCTGTAACTGTCTTGGAACTTGAGGTATAAAATATTAATAAAATTGACTGATGAAGTCATTTTCCATAAATTTTGTGAAAAAATGAATTTTAATGGGGTTGGGACGTAATAAGAGAGTTTACTTTATAACAAGCAAATATTTACAAAATACAACAAAAAAACTAGTCAGATTTCAAATCACAAGTTCTAGAGCAATAAAATTCAAGCATTACTTTGTATTTTTCTATAAAGAGCTTTTATCAGTTACATTCATATAAATTTTATATTCTAGATTATGTAATAACTAAAAAGTTTACGTCTAATACAAAGTTCTTTTTTGTAATAGTAAATTTAATTAGTTGGTCAGAAACACATCTCTTTTTTTTCAGTTCCAAGTTGAAGTGTAGAACACTGTTGATTTACAGTAATCATCATCTCATTGAATTAAAATAATATCTATAGAAAGATATTATACATAAATTTATTTCAAAAACTTTTTCAAAATATGGAGTCAATTTACAATGTATACGCTGCTTCAAAGATAGTAATATCTGAAGAAGATATACAAAAATTAAAATATATAAATGTTTATAGTATAATATACACAAAAAATATTTTTTTATAAAAAGTAAGACTACCATGGACATTTCAAAGAAATCGGCTTAAGAAATAGTGTCATAAAGATAATATAAGAAACTCATTTCTGTAGGTAAGAATGACAGAATATGCATCATAGTGCGTTCCGGAAAAAGGTATGTCTAAATAGATACGAAAAATTTTCATCCCAAACATGTATATAATTTAGAATATTCATGCAAGAGATCTTTTGATCAAGTAAGGACTAAGATATATGTATCTCAAAATAAGGATTTTAGAGATCATGTCTGCATAAAGACATGATAAAAATCTCTTTTATGTAAATGTGGATCAAAAAAGATTTACACAGAAAATTTTTCATTAAATATCTATAAATCTTAATATACAAAGTTTGAGATGGATAGTAACTTATCTGGACAAAAAATTATTTGTCCTTGTATACATATGATCTATAGATATGAAAGAGTTGCTAATGAAAAAATATTAAAAGTTTAAAATCCCTAGTTCTTGTTGCCATGACTAGGTATTGCTGAACTCTACCGTATCGACATGTAACTTTACAAATCTTGGAAAATTGAGTATTTATAGACCAGTCATTCTACATTTTTCAGCTGTTTACCGATATACAGTACACCAAAATATGTAAAAAATCGGAAATTTTCCGTACACTAAGAAAAAACAACGTTAAGTTTACGCGAGGAGCACGGTAGATTCTACTTTGTTCCAAAGTAACAAGTGTCGCCGTCGCTGTAACTGAAGGACCTAAGTAGATCTCACCTAACCTATAAAGTTGGAAATACTGCATTGACTGTATAGTATATGTAAACGTACATCGTATGCCAAAGTATCAAGGTAGAAACTACCAGGGTCTCCAAACAACAGCAATGGCGCCACCAGTTACTTTGGAACAAAGAATATACCGTGGCCCTCGCGTAAACTTAACGTTGTTTTTTCTCAGTGTAGAATTGAATGCCGTATTTTCAAAACAACTGACAGTATTAGGTCTTACCGAAAATTGCGGCCTAAGTTAGTCAAAAACAGTTTTTTGCGTTTAAAAAATAAATATGCTTCGGATTACAAAAAGTACAATAAAAAACTTATAGAATTGATTATTACGGATCGATCTAGCCCGGTCCAAAGTTGATAAATTCAAAAATGAAGTCGCAATTTTGAAAAAACCGTTAAAAATCGCTGTTTTTTAAAACGCTTGTATCTCTTTAAAAAAAAAAATTTTGAAGCCATACTTAGTAAAAGTGTACCCCTTGGCAAGCCAAACAAAAGCGTTTTTAAAAATTTGAAAAACAATAAATAGATTTTGAAAAAACCGATTTTTTTGAAAAAAAAAAAGCATTTTTTTAAATGCCAATAAATCATTAACCCGTTAGTTTTTATAAACGTTTCGGGGCTTATAATTTTCTTTAATAGTTGCCGTGATATGTGAAATTACTGCGCGCTTTTTTAATTAATCGGTAATGTGCAAAAGATCAATATCTTCAAAAATTAAAATTCCATACAGTAGTCGTTATTGCCATCTAATAGGTAGTATTTTTCTGTCAATTAAAAAAAAAAAAAAATACTACTCTTCGACCTTCTGAAGCCGAGAAATTTTTTTATTTTTTTTTAAATTCCTGTGGCGTCATTTTTTAATATTAAGGGCTCAAATTTACATGACTTAAAGTTAAATACTTATAGATTAAACAAAAAATTACCAAATTCAAATCAGTTATCACTGAGCACTGGAAAGTCATTAACACGCATAGCTTGGCGCTCGTCGTCAACACAGATACCTTGCGCAGCAGAGTACCGTTAGAGGGGGAACCTGCAACTCGGAGTTCTCTGTGGCTTTACCTGAGGCGTCTGCTTATTTTTCATAGGTATATAGTAGCGTGCATATAGTGCGGGATCGTTATTCTATTATTGCAGTGTTAGAGTGTGAAAATAATATAGGTACATAGATACAGGTACGTTCCTTGATTTTATGCATCTAATACGTATATTTGCATTATTGTATTGTGGTTCTATTTCATGATTATTAATAGACATGTAATTGAAATTATCGCGTG
The DNA here is from genome assembly GCA_030522625.1 of Copidosoma aretas. NCBI lineage: Eukaryota > Metazoa > Arthropoda > Insecta > Hymenoptera > Encyrtidae > Copidosoma > Copidosoma aretas. Next base: position 3,434 of record JAPYYV010013030.1, read on the forward strand.
CGCATCATGTGTATAACCTACAAGTGCTGCTCTACGTTAAGATTAGTTACACGTTTTTTTCTTTTCCGTTTATTCGTTGTTAATTAATATTTTGGATACGATATCAATTTTTTCGAATATAATATGCTACGCATCATTAATAGCCAGCACTTACATCTACATGTATTAATGTATTTACAGATTGTTTGGATAAAATGTCTGCTCACCTAGATCAGCCAATGCACATCTGTCTTATATGCGACAAATCAATTGAAGCAGGCACGGAATCGACAATTAAAGCTAAAGGGTTGAACAAACTGATTGATTGTAGTAAGAAGCGACAAGACAAGAAGTACTACAAGTTTCGGACGTACACATCATTAGTAATACATGAAAACTGGCAGGTACTGTACAATAGTGATCGTTCTATTAAAGCAGCTCAAAGAGCCTCAACAGTTGCGAAAGAGATTGAACAACAAAAGACCGATGCTGCTGAATCATTTAATTTTTCATGTCATGGCATATTTTGCGAAAAAGCATTGGATAATCGTTATGGCAAACAAAATTATCGTGTTGCTTCAAGCAAGAATGTTTTTAATAAAATTTTAGTTGAACTGCGTTCTCGACCGAAAAGTCGTTATAATAATAATATAATTTGACAAAACGATTGTCGGTTGTTGTTGAAAAAAATGTTGAAAGTGCTGGCTATCATACTTATTGTTACACCGCTTTTTATCATTACAAACCATCTGATTCTTTAGATGATGTATGTTTAGCGTCTATTATCTTTTATATACTGAACAACGCAGAGGATTCGCAAACGTCTTTAAGTAAATTATTAGACAAGTACGAAATAAATGTGCCGCGCACTTCTGCTTTTTTAACCAAAATTAAAAAAAAAATGGAAGAACATTTCGGAAATTAAATAGTTGTTTATCGTGTGCCAAATGATATTATATTATGTTTTCGCAACTCTGCAGATAAAATATTGCATGACAGTTTCGAGGAAAAGAGACAAAACAAAAGCAAAGAGTAAGAGCGTTTGGAAGTCGTGGTGCAGGTTGCCAATATTATTTTGCAGGATGTTTGCTCTAAAAAATGATACTTCCACTTATAAATCGCCCAGTACTTTTTTAGACAATTCAGATGCTGATATTCAGAAGACGTTGAAAGCCTTACTAGATTTTTAAATTTTATCTTACAAATGTGATTTAGAGATGCAGCCACAAAAATGGAGTAATCGTGTCGTGATAGTCGCCCATATTTTAGTATCGAGCATGCGTCCTCGAACATTCTTATCACCGTTACTACTGGGATTATCTTGTATGATCCATAAAAAGCATGCCCCGAAGAACTGGATTAATTCTTTTGCACATTTAGGTGTTATCGCTTCTTACAATAAAACGCTGCTATTCGAATCTTTTATTGTCAATGATCCGGAACAATTTCCGATCGCTGGTGATTCGTTCACCCAGTTCAGCTTTGACAATGCTGACCACAATCTTCAGACACTGGAAAGTCACGGTACATTCCACTCCATGGGCGCATTATGATTATTACGCCTTGCGATGCTTTCTGCTCAGATCACACTGTACAGCGATTAACAAAATACCCCCAGCATCAGAGATCGGTGAATTCGGTTTTATAGATGTTAAACAATTTGAAAAAAAAAAAAAATTGGTGGACTCCATAATGATACTGGTCAAAATTTAAATATTGACAGCCACGATACTGTAGATATTACGTCTCTAGATATTTTATGGTTATATAGTAAAAATAAACATCCCAAAGTCACGCCAGGGTGGAATGGGTTCATGCAAGCAATCAAAAAATCTGATAATGATTCAACTTCGAGAATAGTTCCGCTACGGTTCGTAAATGCTCCTCCAAGTGACTACAACATGATTTTTACCGTTTTGATTGAAGCAAGTAATAAATCTAAAGCTCATGGTCAAGAAATATGCGTGGTCACTTTCGACCAGCCTCTATATTATAAGGCAAAAGACATAACATCAATTGATCCTGATAACGATCCCTTTAATTTGAATTCTTTTTTTGTGAGGCTTGGAGGGTTTTATATGCTCATAAGTTTCTTAGGATCAATAATGGCATGCAGTGGACTGAAAGAGACATTTTCCACTATTTACGCTGAAAAGACGTAAGCAGCACTTGCAAATATATTATCTTACATCAAAGTAGATGCCAATGACACACATTTAAAAAAAATGCTTTTTTTTTTGAAAAAATCGGTTTTATTTCAAAAACTTTTCATTGTTTTACAAATTTTCAAAAACGCTTTTGTTTGGCTTGCCAAGGGCTACACTTTTACCAAGTATGGCTTCAAAATTTTTTTTCTTAAAGAGATACAAGCGTTTAAAAAAACAGCGATTTTTAACGGTTATTTAAAAATTGGCACTTCATTTTTGAATTTATTAACTTCGGACCGGGCTAGATCGATCCGTTATAGTTAATTCTATAAGTTTTGTATCTAATTTTTTGTAATCCAAAGCATAGTTTTTTTTCAAACGCAAAAAACTCGTTTTGACTAACTTTAGCCGCAATTTTCGGTAAGACCCAATACTGTCAGTTGCTTTAAAAATACATAATACAATTCTACGGAAAATTTCCGATTTTTTACATATTTTGGTGTACTGTATATCGGTTACGAAAAAGTAACATTACGTTCAAAATAGAATGACTGGTCTATTAATCCTCTCAACAGGCTGTTTGTCCGAACACACACTCAGGTAGGATTTTTTTTATTCTCGCATCCATTATTTCTATTTGAAAAATACTTTTAATTAATTTCAAAAATTTTATTGATTAGTATTCATTATTGACAATCAGTACGGGCCTTTAATGCTGGAAGAAGGCAATATGCTTCCACCTACATGTGCTGCGTGTATGGTCGGGTGTATATCAATCGTTGCTGGTGTACCCGTTGGATTCTTTTACTTACTGCCTTAAAAAATGCCTTATTGCGAGCACTTTTCAGCTATTTTTTTTATTGTACTGGCTAATGCTCTAAGAGTCTTTTTTAAATCATCTTATAAATCATATCCTTCTGGATAAAGTTTTTCAGACACAACTATTCAAATTGTTGTATAGTTTTTAGGAGATTCATAGTTTCAGTTAAGAATGTCAAATATTTCTAGTCTCTTAAGCCCGTTTTTATGAGACAAATTGGAATCTAAATAAAAACGAATTTCATTTATAAGTGGCAGTTTTCATATAATTTTCATTCAACTCTAAAACCCAATTTTGTCTATGGAATCGTGCAAACTGCTGAATAATTAAATTAGATTAGGCACTGTAATATCATGCTTATTCGTAAAATACATTTTTAATCTCCAAATTTATGATATAAAGAAGTTGAAATTACGCAAGAGGTATCAAAAAGTAGTTTGGAACGATCAGTATAATTATACATAATACAGCCCACCCATGGTAAAAAGAATACAAGATATGCTCACGCGCATCCTTTGAGCCAGACACTGCCCCAAGAAGAAGCCATATTACCTTCTCAACGAATACAATTCAAGCGCAAATAATATTTATGATGGGCAGGAGCTTAGTGTACTTGCGCAAAAACAAACAAGTTGAACGCAGAGAACTAAACACACCTTGTATTCTTTTCACGATGAGTCTACTATAACAGAAAACGTAAGGAAAAATAAAAATAAATTATCGTCATTAATCTTTAGAAAAGAGCTAAAATGCAGAGAATGGGTCGATGAAGAGAGAGAGAGAGAAAGAAAGAGAACGTAAAAGAGCAAGGTACAATCCAAGCAAAGAAACGGATGTCTCGTCCCGGCATCGCTGCCCTAGTGCAGCAAAGCAGTAAGCTAAGTATTTATACTCTGTAGAAGCACGTGCGTCGTCAAGGTTATGCATACATTTTTTCCAAAAAACATTGATTAAACTTAAATTAGCAGAATTTAGCAGCTATTTTTTTTTTTTTTTTAATTTATCACCTCCAATCGTTTCAGAGCGTAATAATGCCGAACATTTTAGAGTTTTCCTTTGCAGCACAAAGTTTTTTAAATTTTACAACATAAAAACTACGTAAGATTCTATCTCTGAAAATTCATTGTTTGATGAAATGGTAATTAAATTAATAATATAGTATTCTTCTAACCTTTAGCTGACGATTTCTTTCGGTTTTATTAAATTTTGAAATTTTGTGCGCGCTTGTAAATGAGCGTCCTTTCATCTTTTGAAACACACAATCACTACTCCCCTTGAAATCTACTTTTACACTTGCATTCTAGGAGCGAGCGTCCAGTTGGGGTCCTATTAACTTTTGATTCTAACTTTTCAGGATTTGGCTCCACTGTGCACTAGTGTTGATATCGCTTCACGCCCTGCATGCTCTGCGTGCCAACCTCCATATTTTAATATTTTTGTTCTTAAGTCTGATAATACGATACAATAATTTATTCTTGACTACATACATGCATACACACGTATACAACCAAAATTACATCTGTAAGATACATCTGTATATGTATTAAATTTTCATGAAATCAGTATTATTACAATTATTACTAATAGTACTGGTATCTAATAGAAATTCAAAAAAACAGTGTTCAACATCAATCACCTTAATATATTAACATAGGAATATGTCAAAATTACTTTTTACATCTTCAAAATATTTAAATTTATGATGAATAACATATCATTCCAGGTTTAAGCTTCATTCTGCGGTCCCTGATTTAGCTATATTTTCAAAAGATCTTATATATTTACATAAATCATCCACTGGTTCCATGTAATATTTTTAATAGCTCCCTCCTGCATGTCCCTCCATTATCTTTTAGTCTTATATTTTTAAGTGATCTTATTATTTTACTTCCCATCTTTTTTCTTGCCTCATTACATTGCAATATGTGCTCTATGCTCTCTTTTTTTTCGTGGCAGAGCCTACAATTTATCACTTCAAACACTTTTTTTTTCGTCTTCCCTACATTTTCATATATCAGCCTACACCATTGTTTTTTCAAAAACCCTTCTAAGATTTCTTTTTTCCGATATGTTGCTCTCTCTTATTATTTTACTTTTATTTTTTTACAATATTTACAGAAGTTAGAGTTGTCATTTACTGCTCAGTTGTTCTGTATTTACTAATTGATTAAAGTCTCCCTACTTCTTATAGGATTCTCTTTGGTTTTTTCAAGTTCAGCTTCTACTGTTGCCCTTTTTATAAGTCCTATCGTTTGCCTATCCCCAACTTTTTAATATTGTGGATTAACTTCTTTGCCCCATTTTGTCGGACTTGTATTGATTATGCCTCTTTATTCTTCCATTAAGTGCAAGTGAGGCCACCTTATCAACTCCATGTGTAAAATGTCCATAAGGTAATTTTGTGTCCTCTTTGTTATGTCTACTTTTATGCCAACTATTTGTTCTTAGGGCTTTAAAAACAAATCAAAAAGACGTGCTAGGCACAGCCCAAGTCGAATACAAGGGTCGGGAAAAGGTGCCGATAAAAATAACTGTACAAGCTTGTTAAGCTAATACTATATACAAAATTATTATTACTATTGAATAAGTTTACGCGCTGATAGAGGAGCGTTCTATTCAGCGGCCGTGAGCTGACTTATTGTGTTGCACAGAACACCAAGCAAATGATAATTCCTAGAGCACATAATAAGTTGAGATTTGAAAGTAATATTAGATAAAGACATAATGCGAGTTAAGAAAGATAAACACGTAACTGTACGTAGAGGCTTTTGTTTTCGTTTAAGTGCAAGCCCGTATCTGATAGGCGAATATGGGTACAAGTAAAATAACGTGTTTAAAATTATAAAACGAATTCAAATAAATTAACAGCTTCATAGTAATCATAGCATTTTTGTATAGCCTTAAAAATTTTACCGCTCTTAATAGTAAAAGTTTATTCTGCACTAATCATACCGCCCGCCAGTTACGCAGAAGCATCTAAAGGCCTTTGGCGCAACCGACACCAGTAATCTCGTGGTTTTTTGCTTGACACGGCAGCTTGAGCTTTATTGAAAAACTTTTTTCGACGACAGATTGCTGTAAGCAATCGTCAAGTATCGCGCGTGCCACGTGCGTGCGTCCATCAGAACCCTATGTCTTCACCAGAACAGTAGGTAAAAGCGTTGTGTCTTCTGAATTCGTGCTCCAATTGCAGGGAATGCGATTGCCCTTAGCGAAAGCTGTATGCGAGAAGCGTAGCAATTGTAGGGACTTCGTGCAGCATTGAATGATGTTTGCCGTTGCAAGTTAGGCAACGCTTGATAGACTTGCAACTATCAAGCTTGTGCGCACGAAGACAATTGTAGCATAGTCCCTTTGCATTAACTACCTGCTTGCGTTCTTGCGGTGCTTTGGCCTTGAATTCGGCACAGCGAAGAATGGAGTGTTCACCTTCACGGAGAGAAAAAATATGCGTTTAATGCACGGCATCGAGTCTTGAAAACAACGCATGGTCTCTTGCCTTGCTTTCCGAGCATGGCTGTATGCCTTAAACGCACAAAAAGTGTGGGTATAGTGTAGGGCAGGCCACCGCGGATGAAACGCAAGGCGGCGCACAGTGGACCTTTTTCGAATTTTTTTTTTCAAAATCTAATATCTCATGAACGAAATAAGATATTGAC
>JAPYYV010013031.1:0-11025 GCA_030522625.1 Copidosoma aretas
TTAATTGTGACTGTCGCTGACGGCAAGAATGTCGGTCAAAAAATTTAAAAAAATTCCAGTATTGTTTTCTAATAGAGTACTATTTATTCCTAAAGTTTGGAAAGGAAAAAATTTTTTTTTGTTTTTGTTCACGTTGAATGCCCCATATATACTAGTTAGGCTTCGCTCCCTTTCAAGCTTTGCGTGCCTACTTCCATATTTGAATATTTTTATTTTTATGTCTAAATAATAAAATCAAGAAGTGGTTTTTCTTTACAGATATGATTAATTCCAACGAATTTTTAACTTTTCAATTTTAGGTTAAAAAAGATAAGTATCCAATGCATTCTAATTAGGATTATTTTTCTTACTTCCATGCTCTGTCATTTTTTGGTGAACATTCGCGTTATTCATATTTAAAGATGCTTCTTTTTATTATTAACTAATCATTAATAGCAATACATAATCTTTACTTTATTGTTATTTAACAATCATCACCATATGCATTTTTTTTATTTTATTCATAAAATGTTATTGTACACTTTTGTGTAAGATGTTTTATTTTTATGTAAAAAATTCAAGAACTTACTAAAAAAAACCCAATTTAAATTTCACGTCTCTCGTATTTGTGTGATTTCTCAATCTTTGATGGACTTTAACTTTGTAACAAATTCACAAATCGAAAAAAATTAAAGTATCATTTAAAGAATTTGATTTAAGCTTTATTTATGCTCAAAGAAAGCTTATTATCTGTATGCTAATCGGATTTTTCCCATTTCTATTATTGCACAAAATGATAGGATCTGTAAATTTTTCAAGGATTTCGAACGTCAAATAATTTTTGTTCAACATATTTTCTTGATGTAAACTAATAATACTATTTTTCTTATAGTTAAAAGTGTTGTTTTTGTCCAAAAAAAGGTACCTGGATAACTTTTTTTTATAGTAAAATAATCCTTAATAGATAAATTCTTACAATATCGGTAACACTCCGAAATATAGTTAAAACTCCTTTTGGGTAACAGGCACGCTTACAGGTAACTAATTTACTAAAATTAATATGTTAAATAACAAATACCTTTGATTTTCATAAATTTTTAGAGATAGCTTATTATTTATTGGAGCAGAAAGAAATAGAACGGTGCCTAGTAACATTTAAATAGTCACGGAATCGGCACACTTTCGAGCCTAATACTAAAAGACTTTAAATAACTTTTGCTTAAAAAATTGTGTTAAATATTTGCAACATGATATTTTAAATTTCTATGTCTATGAAAGTTCATTGTACTCATGATCATTGTATAAGTTGATCAGTAACACTCATTTCCAAAGTTCGGTGGTATTACTTATATACGTACAAACATAGATGAACACTGCAATCTCATAAAAAGCTGCTTAAAATTCAAACAAATATAGTAAATGCATGAAATAAGTTCACTGATTTATCATATAATCGTTACTTATTCAATACGAATTATGATTTTATTCGATATTTATAGTTAATACTGATACATAATCCATTATTTTTTTACTGATATAGTTGTGACCCTTTTAATGGATATTTTTAGACATTTTAGAATCAATTATAAATATCAGTTGATCATAAGTACCATTATGAAATTCGCACTTAATACTTATAATTTTAATTTTTTTTGTTTAATTAATTTTTTATTTCTAAAATAGATTTTTACATACGTCTACACTTCCTTTTCATATTTCATAACTATTGAAAATAGATATTTCTTTAAATCAATACTAATTTTACTTTAAATATCATATAATACGTAATTAATTAAACAGACTTGAAAATTTAAGAACTTTTTTTTTATTGACATAATATTATAATTTATAACGCATAACATACCATTAAACTTTCGATCTTTATTCTGTATTTCCTTATTTACATGCATAAACATCGTATCTATTCACATAAATAATCTCCCTCCTGCATATCACTCCATTATCTTTTAATCCTATATTTCTGAATGATATTATTATTGTTAGTTTCCTGTTTTTATTCCTCATTACATATCAATATGTGCTTTGTAATTTTTTTACCGAGGGTGTACCAGGGTTGCAAAAAGGCCTACGGTAGGAAAACTACTATTTTACTGCTCTACCGATTTTTCTACTTTATCAGCGCATATAATTGCTTGAATTTGTATGCTACATTCAAAAAGTCACTCCTCTGTAGTTTAAACGTCCTTTGCCTAGTGAATTTGATAGATTGTTGCTATTACCCACGCTTCTGTAGTATGTGTATTAGTCTATAAGCGATGAAGTATGTTTGCCAAATCAATCGTCTAAATTATTTGCAGATTCCTGAAACAGTTTTCAATAATTCTGTCTTCTTCTGTATCGTTTATTTTTTTTAATTTTTCTCAAGACATTTTTTTATTCAATGATGGATATAGTTAAAATTCTTCTATACTGTGCTGTTGATTCCCTTTACTTCTTTTTTGTTTTTTGTATAATATGTATCATTATTGTCTCTTAACAAATTTTTGAAATTTTTTTTTTATGCCTCTTTCCTTATCGCCATCTCTTTTTTTTTGTTTTAATATTTTATTAGCTTTCTAGAACCTATTTAAATTTTGCTTTCTGCTACTTTGCTTAGTTTTTTCAGGCTTGTTTAATTTTTGTATCTCTTATATGTTTTGAATATAATAATAATTAAAATGTGAAAATACTTTCAAGAACACTTTATCTATTCCTCTTTTTAAATTCATTTATATCTTATATGTATCATACATCGTATCAATTAAAAATTTTTAAATATTTTTTCAAACCGCCATCGAGACAAAAAATGGACTGTATACTTACTAATAATGTTTAGATCAAAACAAAATCTATTACACCATATCTTTCCTGTTTTGATTTTTTTTTTTATTAGTAAGTAGAAAGTTCTCGGTGCCCTAACTTTTATTGTTAATATTATTTCAAAGCTATGTAAAATTCTCAACAAATGCATATATGGATGTAACATGATATATACGTGTAATAATTAACACTTGACATGGTCAGAAAATGATAATAACCGTGGAAGTCTCGCTACTGGAAGTTAGTAGTCCTAAATAGAGACACAAGACTGTTTCTTAAATATATGTATATTTAAGTATACAGTTTGATGTCACCGTTGAATCCGCTGCAGTAAGTAGCCCTATTGAACAACTAAGAGGCAGAACTCCCTTGATTTCAAATTTTAATAAATAAAAAATTACTTAATTCACGCATAAATTAATTAAAAATTTAAGGTATGTACATTTATTACATTATGACTCTTTATTTAATAACCCACCTGTCTTCTACCTAATCCTGCTTTGTATAAGTATGATGAATCACTTACTCAGATATACGTAAAAAATCCCCACCCCTCAAAAAGTTAGAAATTTTGACCGGGTGCTTATTTTTATAGACGAAGATGGCCAAAGTCACCCGAAAGACGGTATATCGCCGAACACGGCCGAAAACAGACGAATAATCCTGATTACAGACGAACGACCTCACGATGGCTCTCTTACATTGTCAAATATTGCCGAAAACAACCGAATGCAGCCAAAGCCGATCCTTTACATCCACTTAAAAATATTTATTCTTATCGCACAAATAATTTTATAAATAGACAGATGCAGAGCAATAAACGGATCGTTAGTTACAAAAGTTATGAAGAAATAACAGCAGAACCGTACGCTCTAGCTCAATACGCAATAAAAATATGATACATCTTAAATACCTACAACCAAATAACGAAATACACTCGCACGCTTATGAGGTAAAGGTACGTATTATGGGCAAGTTACTCGACGACGTTTCAATTTTAAGTGAATAAAGAGCCGAGTCATTTTTGTATGTATTATGGGCCTCCCGTTTTTACTGTGTCTACCTGGCCCATAATTTATGTCCATATTATATGACACGCAAAAAATTACTTATACACATAAAAAAAAATCATGTATGGTACATATTATATTTTTTTACAATGTTAAAGTAAACAAATTTGTATTTGTGAATAAAAAATATTTTATTACTAAGCATACCTTAATTATTATTATACAAAGAACGATTTAAGTTATTTTAAACTTAGGCAACGTTATCAAGATTTTTTCGGCTCAGTTTTACAACTGTTAAAATTAAAATCCTTTAATCTATCGTCAACAGCTTTTGTCGCTTCTTTGGCTTCTCTCATTCCCTTTTTTTTTCATCTGATAATTTTTTTCTTTCCGCTTGACGGATTTTTTTTTCTTGTGCTTCTGATTCCTTTTGTTTTTTCTGATTTTCTTTTTGAATACACAAGTCCCAAAACTCATTTAATGCTGCAGCGGCTACCATCTTAGGCTTTCTAGTTTTATTTAAGATTTTTTTTTTTTTTTGGTAAATGATCGGTGGGTATTAATAAACAATCAGACATGCGTTTACATTTAAGAGTACCTTTAAGCAAAAGAAAATATTGCAAAAAAATCGGATACATTGGGGTTCAAGAAATATAGAAGAAAAATAACGCTTGGACCAACCTTCATGATTTTCTTTTTTGTTATTAATGTGTTCCTGTTTTAGATTTATAATTTTTTTAGTAATGTCATCCTTAGAGAATGATTCCTCCTTATCTTGACCAACAGTTAGGGTAGAATTTCTCAGCAATGAGGTTTCACCAAAAAAAAAAATTAGATAAAAAATAGTAAAGTTCAACTTCTAAGAAAAAATATGAAAATATATATATTTACTTTTAGTACATTTTGAAGTTGATTTTTCATTGATTTCATTTGAATTATTGGTCGAGCCACGCGATTGATACACATTGATATTTTTTTTTAAAGAATCAACATACTCTATTTCAGCATCATTTGATAAGGTAAAACCGCCACTAGACGGCAAATGATTAACTATATCATCATCAATAACAGGTATTTGTGCCATCTCAGAATCTTTAATATTGTCCTGAATCGTCATACTATAACTTATTATAGAACAACCAATGTGTGATCTTTCTGTCAACGGTGCAAGTGTAATTTAATGGTCGATAAGAACTACATCCATGGTCAAAGATCTATTCGTTAAAAAACTGCATACAAAAAAACATCTTAAATTCTCATTGTTGCAAAAAAATTAAACAAAATTATGTTTTGAAAATTTTTCAAGTTTTTCAAAATGAAGTAAGTCAAAAAAATTAAATTCAAGCAAAAAATTAAGTCACATAAAAAGATTATCGAAGTGTATGATAAAAAACGAACAGTTAAAATCAAATTGATGAAATAAAATTTAATAAAAAAAAGTAGATTTGTTAAAAAGTGTAAATACTATTAAAGAATAAAAATTGATTCTTTCAACATAAAAAATATATATGAATAAAAAAAGTAAAAATAAAATAAATGTTACCATTGTTGTTTTACTATCTTATAATGAAAATGAGGTACCAAGAGTTTCTTATAACTACGTAGAAGCTAATTCTTTATCATATTTCTCTATGCTCTTCAAATTGACATTCACATTTCCTTTTAGTCCTATCCAATACTCAAGCAAACCATCGAATATCATATAACCATTTAATATTTCACTTGACTCAGATACTTTAAAATCATTCTGTAATTGTTTATTAAGAGATTTTTCAAATTCTTCCAAAAAGCTACTATCTACTTGATGAAGAGCTATTTCTGGTGTTGTTATGGCATTCTTTTTCTTTCTTTTACTAAATATGTATTTTTATTTATAGCATTTTTGTTAACATTTGCATTTCTTGTGTCAAAACGACTTAAAATTGTTTTCTTCTTGAATTAATACTAATTGTATTTACAATTCACAATTGTAATTAATATAAAATTAATACAACCTTGTTTAACATCAATCATTTTTTTTTAACATAGCAACTGGTAAAAATTACTTTCAATATTGACATGACATTTAAATTTCTAAAGCGCTATATTATAATTTTCACGTGTAAGCTTTGCTCTGCGGTCCCCAATTTATTGAAAGGTATAAATATTCATAAATAATATACCAGTTTCCTTGTTATATGGTAATAGTTCGCTTCTGGATATCTCTTCATTATCTTTCAATCCTATAAGGTATTTTCACTTGTGACGTCATGACAAGATGGCACGATCAATGTGTTTTTTTTTTTTTCAAAACCTTACTAAATGTGCAAGTACAGTTGCAAGATTCATATGGGTTGCCAAACAAATAATAATGCTTCCAAAATCTTCAGTTTTTAATAAGCTATCGAATGGACATTGAATTTTTTTTATATTTACCTAATAAGTTATCGAAAACAATAAATGAAGTTATTGCGGGCAAAAAGATGATGTGAAAAACATTTTTTCTTATTCTTACAAGGATCAAATTACGTACATTTTAAAATATGACACGACTCGAAGCATAAACATGTACAAACATTTTTAATCCTACTAAAACAAACTGTACTGATGATTAGAACCAAGTTTCAAGCCAAGAGAGTGGTTATAGCAAGCCAGCATGTACACATATATACATCTTGCCTACTCTGATGCATTTTTACAACATGATGTATCTAGGTTAGGGTGTCCGTTATTTACCGATTTTAACTTTTTGATCTTATACCCCCTGTAATCTCTTTGTTGTATCCTAAAATGATAATCCATACATTAAAAACCCCAAAATTTTAGATTAAACAAGTGCCCCTAGACGCAATTTGATTTCCCATTTAAATAGCATGGGATTTTCAAACTTCAACCTTGTTTGAATTTTTTGACCACTTTAAGTATTTTTTCTGGGTATTTAAATCATACCATTGATTACATGTTACTTGGACTTCATTAATTTATATTTTCTAGCTCAAAATAAGCAAGTTAAAAAAATTTCATAGTTTGGATCTTTTGTTGTTCGCAGGCTTCGAAGGCCAAAATCGAACTTTTTTAACCTGCTCATATTAGACTGGAAAAAATTAATAAATCAAGTCCAAGTGATACGTCATTTAATGGTGTGATTCAAAAATCCAGAAAAAATTCTTACAGTGGTCAAAAAAATCAAACAAGGTTGAATCATAAAAGTTCCATGCTATTTAAGGATGGTCGGGACTTGTATGAAAATGCAGAGATCACTATAAAACTTGTGAATTTGTTCTTTAAAGTTTCCCGAATCACCATGAATTTTTTCAGTATTTTTATCGGTCATTTTTTGAAATTAATTTATGTCAAAGTTGAGCTCTTTAACATACGTTCTTATGGGACTTAACCTTAAATCATCTTATGACATAGACAAAAAACTTTTAAAAATGCAGAGATATGAAAAAAAAACATATCTGTTCATAAATTATTATTTTTACAATCGGTGAGTAAAATTTCGAGGCATGTTATAGCGCATTTCAAAGTAAATCAATATGAAACGTGAACGAAATATCGAGTTCATAGGCTGCGGGAGGAGGTACGCGGTAAGGGGGGTGGTGCTGCACGGGGCGGGGACGCCCCTTTCCTCACCCCTCAGTAATGATACTTCCGACCATCCTTAAATGGGAAATCAAATTGCGCTTAGGCGCACGTGTTAAATCCAAAATTTTCAGGTTTTCAGGGTATGGATTATCATTTTAGGATACAACGAAGAGATTCCAGGGGGTATATGATCAAAAAGTCAAAATAGGTAAATAACCGACACCCTAATATAGGTATACATGCTGGCTTGCTATAACCATTCTTTTTGCTTGCAACGTGATTCTAATTATTCGTGAAGTTCCTTTCAGTGGGATTAAAATTTTGTGTACATTGTTAGACATCGAGTTATGTTATATTTTAAAATGTACGTAATTTGACCCTTGTGGGAATAGGAAAACTATGTTTTTCACATCAACTTTTTGCCTGCGATAACATTGTTCAGTGTTTTAGATAACTTATCTGATAAAGATGCAAAGAATGTAATGTCTACTCGATAGCTCATTAAAACTAAAGCTTTTAGAAGTATTTTTATTAGTCGGGCCATCCATATGAATTTTGCAGCTATACATGCACATTTGGTGCAAATTTGAAAAAAAAAACCAGTGATCGCGCCATCTTTTCATAACCTCATAGGTGAAAATACCCTATATTTCCGACTAATCTCATAATTTAATTTCCTATTTTTTTTCGTCTTCTGTACGTAGCAATATGTGCTTAATGTATTTTTTTTTATTACAGAGCCTACAGTCCATCATTCAAACCTTTTTTTCTTTCGACCTTCCTGCAGTCTTATATATCGGCCAACATTATTTCTCTTCCAAATTTTTCGCTACGATTTCTTGTTCCCAATATTTTTCTCTCTCCGGTTTTTCTTTAATTTTTTTTACATTTACAATTTATAAAAGTCTTCCTTGTTCTTGTAAAACCCTCTTTGATTTTCTTAAGTTCGTTTTCCTGTGTTGCCCTTTTCATAGGTCATATAGTTTCTCCATCCCTTGCTTTTATACATCCTACTTCAACTTCTTTGCCCGATTTTGTCGGATTTTTATTTATTATGCTACTTAAGACTTGCATCAACCATAAGTCTGGCTACCTGCTCTTGTTCACTTTTTAAATCGACAGAAACTAGTTTTCTGCTCTATTTTTTTTCTTTTTTTGCCAACTCTTTTAGCCTCAATGTTACATATTTTTCCTGGTGTTTTTTCATATAAACTTAACATCATTTTTATAAATCTGCCATCTATATTTTCTAATGCTTTTCATTTTTATCCCCCAGTCTCCGCTCTGTATAAGGAACTTGACATTGAGACCAATAATAATAATAATAATAATAATATAATATGTAATAACCATAAGAAATAATCATCGATTCACACTGTTTACTTTAGCTCTTTTGCTTGAACCCCACAATGCGGTGAGTGGCCTTTGCATCCTACCGGTTGATTTTTGTCTGTGCCACAAGGAGCTATTTTTTGTTGAGAACGACACTCCTAGGTCATTATAGTTTCTTACAACTTTTTATATCTCCCCTTTCAATTCAAACAGATATTTGACTATCCTTTTTTGATTCCCAAAAATTAAGATTTACGTTTTTTTGCGTTTAGTTCCAGCCTATTTTTCATACAATATTTATCTAAGTCTTTCAGCATTTGTTATGTGTCCTTAGACTGCTTTACGCCTAAGACATCATCAGCAAATTTAAGACAGCGGATTTTCAGTTTTCTTACTGTAACACTTCCTGTATTCTTATCATTTCGCAAATTGTATAATCAAAAGAATACCGGGCTTCATGTGCACCCATGCTGAGGCCAGTCCCCTTTTGCAGCAAGATATAAATTTGTTAGCCTCTGGAGCGTAATGACCGGATTTCGTATGCAATTATAGATTCTTTTCAAGTTTTCAAACATTTTTATACCTAGCTCTACTCTCGGTGATTGTGCCTAGGAAATTTCTCTGATGATCGTATTAAATGATGTTTTAAAGTCTACAAACACAGCATATAATATATTGTTCCCTTCCTTTAGCTTATTTTAAATCAATCTGTATAAAACAAAAATATGATCATTTGTTCTTCTTTTTGCTCTTAAGCCAGCGTGACTTTTCTTTAATATTTTACACTCCACTTTTCTATTTTTTACCCTTTCGGCGATTATGATAACTAATATCTTGTATCCTACATTCAATAATGCAACTCCTGGGTATTGTTTAACGTCTTTCTACTCCTTCCCTGCCTTGTGAATTGGATAGATTCTAGATAATCTCCACCCTTTAATATTATGTGTTTTTGTTCATAGCCTATGAAGTATGTTTGTTAATTCAACCATGCAAATGATTGGCAGATTCTTAAAACATTTCCCTACGATTTTGTCGTCTATCGCAGCTTTTCCGTTTTTTATTTTACCTTGGTCTTATTTTAATTCCATGATCGAGATACCCTGGTCAAAATTTTTCCAGACTTTGCTGTTGATTCCTTTACTGATTTTTCCTTTTTCCCTCTAATATGCCTTATTGTTATCTCCTAGAAATTTTTAAAATTATTTTCTTATGCCTCTTTTATTGTTCCTATCCTTTTTTTTTTTTTTTTTTTTTTTTTTTTTTTTTTTTTTTTTTTTTTTTTTTTTTTTTTTTTTTTTTTTTTTTTTTTTTTTTTTTTTTTTTTTTTTTCAATTTCTATATATTTTTTCACATTCTTTAAGGTTACCTGTAATCTTTCTTTTTGCTAAGTGGTTCTAAAATCGTATTTAATAAATTTGCAATGTTCTTCTTCTGAAGAACTTATCCCTTTTAGTTTCTCTACTACCTGTGTAATTACATTAGGTAAACTGTCCCATTTTTCGGTGATACTGATTCTTCCGTGGTTAATTATTTGATCTAAATATTTCTCTCTAAGGTCATCGGTAGATAATCAGACTAACCTCTAGTAACCATTTTCAAAGTTTCAACAGCACTCTAGCCCTCTGTCTTGACTTCTCATACAAAATAAGGACTGATAGCTTCCCTTCTCTTACATAAGTCATTTACCTGTCTCAATCTTCCGTTGTATACGCATTCTTCATCAGAAAACTCAAGTTTCAGAACTATTTCAACAATTTTTCTTCCTCACTATCATGATCTTTATTCTCTGACATTATTTGGCTACAAACATTAGTGTCTTTTTCTATTTGCTTCCATTCTACCCTGTTATATAAATCGCCAGCTATTCTAATTCTGTCACCGCCTTTTAATCTTAGTTTAATTTGAATATTTAATTTTTCTAGAGTCTTTTCTAATTTTAAGATATCATACGAAATATGAAACTGGGTTAAAAGGGCACATAAATCTTCATAAATGAAAAAAACAGAATAAATTCTTGTTTAATTAACTTTATTGGGGGGAGCAGGGAAAAGCGGGAAGGAGCTAAGACTTTTTTTGTCCATACAACTATAGAATATAGGGAGATATATGTAGATCCCCATTTTCATATCAATTTAAAAAAATCTAAAAACTAATCTCTTTAATTTGCTTGAACTAATATGAACTAATATGAACTTATACTTTTGTGTCTTGTTTTTTGTTTCTTTTTTTTTTTTTTTTTTTTTTTTTTTTTTTTTTTTTTTTTTTTTTTTTTTTTTTTTTTTTTTTC
This sequence comes from Copidosoma aretas, assembly GCA_030522625.1. Taxonomy (NCBI): domain Eukaryota; kingdom Metazoa; phylum Arthropoda; class Insecta; order Hymenoptera; family Encyrtidae; genus Copidosoma; species Copidosoma aretas. The sequence continues at coordinate 10,999 of JAPYYV010013031.1, forward strand.
TTTTTTTTTTTTTTTTTTTTTTTTTTT
>JAPYYV010013032.1:0-10037 GCA_030522625.1 Copidosoma aretas
CAGAGCTTCTTTAGCTATACGTCTCTCTCTCTCTCTCTGCATTAATTTTACGTGACGTTACGTAGGGCTCATAAATGGGTATGGAGGCTCGTTAATTTTAGTAGTTCGTTTCGAGCAGATGCTGTTGCTGTTGTCGCCAAGCAGCAGTTGTCCGTCATTTCGGGATTTGAAGTTTGCGCAATCGTCGCTAATCATACTTTGTGCGCGCGTCTGCTCATTTGACAGGATTTTTTAACTACAGTCTCGAAAAGGAAATTATGATTACAACACCGTACTCCACAACGTGCATAAATGCACCAGTGTTGGAAACAGAGATGTTTACGTATACATATCTAGCATAAGGGCACAGATTATTTCAGCCAATCAAAAAAAAAGCTCGCTCGCGTTTCATCGCGGCCTCGAGGAGGATCACTATAAGTGGGCACAAGTTACCTGCCAAGCGCCATCGCGAGAACCAGGCATATCTCGAGGACTTGGAAATCCATAAAGTCTCTCAATTTGCTCAAGTGGCAGGCTAACCGACGAACGATTGTCAGTTCCCGACGCGGCAGCAGAGGCAAAAAAATCGATCCGACGAGTTGACGGAAGGGTGTACGTGTATGTGTGCGCGCGCTCGTTATTTCACTCGTTAAACCGCTGGATGGAATTTTACGACGCGCGAGCGCAAACTTGTCGTTAATCGACGGCCACTGGCTTGTACGCGAGTGGCCAGTCGTAGGTACAGGAGGGGAAAGGGGACGAGTGGAAAATGCTCGAACGGCTTGTCGATTTCAAGTCCCTATACCTCGTGCGTTAACCCCGGAGCTCCTGCCTCTGACACTTTATTTATTTCGAGTGTAATTTCCACTGCCTCGTGCTTTACCCCAACACCCTCGTCCTTTCCTGATATTTTTACCCCCTTGGTGTTTTAGTAATCGACTGAGCGAGGTAATTAGTTTCGGCGACTTTTTATTTTCCGATCAACTCGGTACGCGCTAATTGGGCTGTGTATAAATAGTGATATATGTATACACTGTAAAAAAACTTCCAAAAAACTTCCTGCACGTACATTAAATTTGTACAGTAGGTATATCCATGTATAAAGGTATATATAGATACACTTGAATGTTAAAAATTAATGCATGTGCATTAATTTTCATGACATTTTTAACAGTGTGTTCCGCACCGAAAACATTATCTGAAATTTTTAATTTCTCAGGATTCAAACCAAATTGATACAAAAAAAACTATCCTCGATAAATATATAATTGAATTTACACGAATTTTAAAAAAATTACCTAGTAAATGTTTCTATTGAATAACATGCTTCCGACGATACAGTGGCAACTTTTTTTCAATTTAATTGATTTATATCGAATTGATTAATATAAGAGACGATGGATGAATGTTGATTATTGATTGTAATTTAGGCAAATCGCCTAGTGAGTATATCCCTTAATAGCTCGTAATCCATTTATTAGAAAACATTTCGCTGGAATCAATAGTGTTAGTAGTCATGCGTGCATTTATACTTATACGTTCTTTTCAAGTACGCTTCATTGCACACGAAACGTATTTATATTGACTGAAGTAAATAAATAAATACATTAATGCATAAGCGAATATTTTTAATTTGCAATTACCAAAAATTTGGGTTTCCCTGACATCCACAAAGGGTTTTATAACTTGCGGCGACGTCCTCACTGTCTGCATGCATCTGCACAGAGAGCAGAGAAAAACGTTTTATCATACAACAAAATCAAAATCAGATGGGCAACTGTCAATTTTGAAATTTATTTCTATAATTGTCCTTACTTTATTTTGATGTTGCCATGCGTCAAATGTGTCGGATTGAGCTCCAACCGGAGACTCGAGCGGGTACTGTGAACGCCTCGGTACGTCAAATGCAACACCTCCGACTCCGAGGGGACCTGTGAAACAAAAAGAGGAAAACGCTTTTAAAAAAGATAATAGTGCTATTTAACAAATAAAGATTCGTCATGAGGAGAAGATGTAGGAAAGGAATCGGTGAAACTAGTAAAAGTCCGCCGGCTTGATCCGTATGAACCCTTGGAACTTCATGTAAGGAATCGATGCTGATGCAAAGCTATTCATTTACGAGAAAAACGCAAGATAAAAATGTTCTAGTACTTATGTCCAAAATATAGTTGGCAACAAAGAATCCTGTCTTTCGAAAATAATTGTGGTCTCAATAAAAATAAAAAATGGATGCTTTCAAAAACAAATTTTTTTATCGGACTTTTTCAATATCATAATTCTGCAGCCAGTGCAGTTTTACAAAGAGGACAGCCCAGCTGTAAAATAATACCCTTGATCGAGGTTTTTTTTTCAGATAGTATTAGTTGCATCAAACGAGCCGCGCAAAAAAGTATCAAAGGACGCGTTCTACGGCCATGAAACGCGAATCTCGGCCACAAAGCAGACGGGGAACTAACGCGCTCTAGCAATCGACTCGTGGAATCTCGTAACGGGTTCTCCTCCACCCTGCCTATATCGACGGTTTTACACTCAAAAGGCGACAGCTTAATCAGACGAGAGACTACGAAATCCCACTCGATTTGCGCGAATCGGGAACGAGAGCGGAGGCAGATAAGCGGTTGGGCCATGGAAGTTTGCAATTGACCGGCAAGAATCGCTGGAATTATATTAATCTGAATCTGAGTTGGTAAGCTCTAGCTGAGGAAGGGGGCCTGGTTCCATGACTTTCCAGTTAGTAAAGCAGGTTTCCCTCATCCCCTGGCGGAGAAGATAAACGAGGCCCGAGAAGAAGCAGAGATTAAACCATTGTCGAAGCCCGCAGAGATCTTATTTTTGCTTTGATTTCAGATGATTTAAAAAAAAAAATCAGGAATGATTTTGTTGATTGAATTTTAATTTTTACAAAGAAACCATAGAATTGAGTAGCACCGTGTCATTTTATCTATTTTAGGTGTTGAAATTACGTAATAAACAATAGATCCTCGAAGATTACTAACTCCTGGCATGACCATGGTAATCAACATTCACTTTTTTATTACTCAAGTACTACTTCAGAATACATATTCGTACTTGCTGCAGAATATGCGTATCCATAAAAAGAGTAGTGCTTGATTTTTATATTGATTACATGGTATATTAATGACAGTAACTACTATTTATGCAGCCGACTTATTTTATAATTGAAAGATCAGCTACATCATTTTCCAGTCTCTATTATTTTATCTCTGATTTTCATGATACTCAAAATTTTATTTTATTTTAGTTTATTGATTTTTTTTCGCAAAAATCAGCTCATTTAATAATTTTTGAATTAAAAAGTTTGTCTTATTTTGTTTTTCTCGAATACCAATTTTACTCGTTAGTCGATGCACATCATAAAATGTAATATACATTTTCATAAGCGTATCGATTTTCTTATTTAAAGCATCTCGGGTATCTCTCCGCTAAAATCCCCGTAATATTGCAAAATTACAGCGTCGACTAATACGAGACGTAAAAAAGAGACGCTTGGTCGAAAAGGAAAAAAAGAGGTCATTAAGTCAGAGGACACGAGCTTTTTAAAGAGGTAAAAATTACACCTGATCTTACCTCGAGTTCGTTGATGAACCACTGCAACCGCGCCGTTGGATACGAAAAGCCACTGGTGCAATTGAGCGCCATAATACTTCCACTGGCGTAGATCTCCTCCTCGCCCGTAATCGTTGGGCCTTCGTGGGGTGGATCTGGGAATAAAAAAGTTTCACCGCGGAATTTTTCAATGCTCAAAATCACCACCGGGAAACGGAAGTCGGCAATCAGACCGCTGGGTGTGGTACACCTGTAATGACAATTCTTTTAATTTTTTGCCAGTTCTTGCCTCGGTCCCTTTTGTTTTGCTTTTTTTTTTCTGTGGAACTTTTTTTGGGCCGACTTAATGGAATTTTCATTTTTACACTTTACCAGTACGATGGCAGAGAAGAAGTAAAATTTAGAAGCTTGCGACTCGCTTCTTGTAATCTGGTATTCATTCGACCATTTTACATCTTTGAAAAGAAAAAAAGTTTTCACGGAAAAATATCGCATCCTCCTTCCCGTCTTATGTACGTTCACTGTGATTATGGTGGTACGCATAAACGTAAGCTTGCAACGTGAAAGGAGCACTTTGGTCTTTACGCTACTTGCTCGACTTTTTTTATTTTATGCCTTGAAAAGACTGTATAACTGAAAAACAAGTCTGGGAGAAAAAATATGTAATTTTTATTAATACACGAGCTTCTCAAACATTAAAAGAACGCATCGCTCATTCAAATGCACCAGCGAAAAAAAGTCGGTTAATTGCGGAAACATGAGCATTTTAATCACTCGTGGGCATCGCACTAATGTGCACTTAAAACACACTGTTTTATATTACGTAGGTAAAGCGAGCCCATCGTTTTTATTTCTTCCTCTTTCTTTCTCTACAGTGTCGAATAAAATCCGCTGCCCTTTAATAACAGCTTGAAGATCGTTTATCCTCCCTACAAGTGACTTTTTATCTTTTACTTCGATTCAAGTGGGCCATTATCTTAACAACATGCAAGAGAGAGAGAGAGAAAAAGAGAGAGAGAAAGAGAGAGAGAAATATTTGCACTCGGGTTATAGCTTACAGAAATATCAAGCACCTAATGCTAGGAGAATGAAATGAAAAATCTCTCTTCTGGATGTTATTTCCGACTTTATTTTTTATACTCTCTGATGCAAGGTGGTAGCCGGAAATGATTGGAGACTCTTGAAAAGGCATAAGGATTCAGAAGAAAATTTATTACTGACCGAAATGGAAAAAAAATATTGGTACCCGTTTTATGCGGAAATTGCTATTTTCATGAGAAAAATTCAAAAGAGCAAGATAAACACCCAGTGGTAGAAGTCTGCGTTGGCTCAGACGTGCTAAGGCTTAGAGACGCTTCTTTCAATCGATGGAGGGCAACGCAAACCTCCAGGATCGACAAATACTGCCTTTACTAGTATTTTCTTCTGACACGGAATCGATCATTTTTCTTATTCGGCACTTTTGAGGCCACTGCATTTATTAGATGCCGAGGAGTTTTTGCTCTCTTTTTTTTTCCCTTTTTAGATATAACGCCAAATGCTTTTGACGAAACGACAAAGTATTGAAAATAGAGTTACGAGAGAAAGTGATCATTAGTTCTTTAAATGATAATGAGATTGAGAACGGAGTAGCAGGTAGACGTATTGGGTAAAGGTTCTCTATGAAGTTTAACAAATTTTGAGATAAGTAATATGAATCGTTAACGCAAGATTACTCATTAATTTTGTCAAAATGATCAAAGTTATTTGCAGAAGTATACATTCTGCGCGAGTATTACACGTTCACTGTAATCAACATAGGACAAGGAAATTTAAGTATGTCTGTCCTTTGCTGGCTGTTACCCACCATTTCCCATTAAGCCAGCCATTAGGTTCATAGAAAATGTATGGACTATAGATGGAGCTTACCTATGACCTCCATGTAAGCCATGGCCTTCACGATCTTGAACACCGGACTATCGGTATTCACCTCGCACATGTAATAGCCCGTCGAGTCGATAATCACGCTCTGGAGCTGTAGCCACTGATCGCTCGATTTGAGTTTCTGCAACAGAGAAATTAAAGATGGGGTTTTAGTTACTTGTGAATGAGTTCGTTAGGGTTAGTCGATAATTTGTCGTTAAAAATTTGCTTACTAATTTATTTTTTAAATAAATTTTTAAAATTTTAAAAGTTTTCGTTATTGTAGCTGAACGTGAAAACGCCAACAAGGTACCTTCAAACTTCATACTGATTCGTACACGCAAGAGAATAAGTGCGTATTAGAACAAGTCATGATAATTCGATCATGAGAATTCGATATAACAAACAGTAAGGTTAAACAAAATGATTCAATTTGATCAGTCTATTTGTTTATTCATCAATTATCATTTGTTTGTACTTTTCAAATCATGTCTGACCAAGCCTTAATGATACTACTTACAGAGACGTTATCAGAGCTTTAAAACAATTCATGTGAACTTTATGGAGCCCAATACTAAATAAAAATAAAAATAATATCAAAAATAATAACGTCTAACTCATCCATCAATATTAGTTTCTACTTTCAAAGTAATGTCTGCCTGAACGTTGATAACACTACTTGTAAAGTCATAATCACAGCTTCAAAAAATTTGTAGCAGCCTAATAGTCTTAGTCTAATACCAGCTAACAAGCAAATGATAATATAGTTAAAAGTAATATACCAACGTTCGTCTTCGCTTATTAAGAAATATTTGACCGAACGCTGATAATACTACTTGTAAATAAACACAAGCAAAGCATAGGAAAATTTGTATTAACTTAATGGAGCTGAATACTGGTAGGGAATAGTGATGATGTGGAAAATAATCAAGTTAAAACTTATCCGTCAATGTTTGTTTTTACTTTTTCAGACATGCCTGACCAAACGTTGATAAGACTACTCAAAAAGTCGTATCAAAGCTTCACATGGATCCTAATACTGAAGATCAATAATAATAATATCAAAAATAATAACGTCTAAAGGTCCATTTTCATGCTCCGCTCAAAGCGGCGTACGGCAGACGCGTATGTGACATCACTACAGCGCGAAATTTGAATGTTTGCATTATTTTACAATAAATAACAACTATAGCCCTTCAATTAATTGTTTTACGTGAAAAACAGAATTGTAAAATGATTTACACAAGTACATTCAAGCGGAGCGTGAAAATGGACCTTAACTCATCTATCAATATTAGTTATGACTTTTAAAGTAATGTCTGTCCAAACGTTGATACTACTACTTGTAAAGTCATAATTACAGCTTCAGACAATTCATATCAGGCTAATAGTCTTTACTACCAGCAGACAATGCAAATGATGTGAATGATAATACAGTTAAAAATAATCTACCAATGTTCGTCTTCGGTTATTAAGAAACGTCTGACCGAAAGCTGATAATACTACTTGTAGATGAACACAAGCAAAGCTTAGGAAAATTCGTATCAATCTAGTGGAGCTAAATACTGGTAGGGAATAATGATAATGTGGAAAATAATTGATAACTCTACTCATGAAGTCGTAATCAAAGCTTTGCAAAAGTTATATAATCTATTGACGCTTAATACTGGCGGATAATAACAATGATGTAAACAATAATAAAATAAAACCTTACCAAACAATATTTTTAATATTTTATCCTTCAAAAGTTGTTCGACCAAACTTTGATAGTACTACTTGTAAAAACAATCAGTGCCTTAGAAATGTATATCACCCTGATGGAGTTTAAAACTGTTCGAGAATGGTAATGATGTAGAAGATAAAAAAGTTTAAATTCGAATGGATCTGTTTGAAGAAAAATGAGGGGAAAAATGAGTAATAAAGAGGGGTAAAAAGTACGAACTGAAGTGTTCTCGATCTTCACGGTGAATATAACCCAACTCATTTGGCAAAACTTTTTCGATCGATGCAACTCGCGATAAGGAGCTACAACATCACGATCTTACTACTCGAATACTTGAAGGCTCATTACAATTTATTCATCTTCAATCGCCAATATTCGTGTACTTTTACAAGGAGTCTTGTGAATCTTATGTCAAATTTGAATACTTTCAAACAAAAATGCAAAGCTCTTTCTAGACTGAAAATGGAAGCAATAGAGATTCATTGATCGGAATGATAAAATATATATCATCTTCCATCAATAAATACAAAATAGAAGGTGAATACTCGCAGGTGAAAACCCACGATCTTACGCATGAATGTACGTAAAACATTATTTCCAAGCCAAACAGGGACTCCTCCACAATGCACGAGCATAGCTTGACTCGACCGTAGGGGCACTGTGGGAGCTGCCCCTGTTTGTTTTTTTGTTCACCCTCCCATGCACACGCGGAAGCAGCCACAGACCATTACTTAAAATTACCGAGCCAGGGCACATCACGCAATAAACAACAATACGAAGAGTCCGGGTGCGCTCGCTCGGTTGACAGGCGGAATGTAGCGGGGCTCGATCGTTAATCCTTAGGCGCGTGGTAGCTCTGTACTCCCTTTCTATGTGTGTGTGTGTGTATCTCTACGTGTACCAGTAAAACGTGTGCATCTCGTGTGTAGGCTATACCCATCTCTGTACGTGGGTATAGATATATCCAAACAACTGTGACTCCGTGGGAGGATTCCTTGGAACAAGCCGAGTAGAAACTTGGGCGAGCAGTGCACGCCAACGTCCGGGGAGAGTTGGGAGCCGCATTGCCCTGACGTATACATTATACGATGGCGAGGGATACACCACTAAGGTCTCTGTTCGGTTCTTGTTGTTGTTGTTGTTGTTGTTGTTGTTGTAGTTGTTGCTCTGCAGAGAACACGAGACGTGGAGAAATGCGAAAACGGATTCCACCCCCTCTCTCTCAGGCCGAAAGTTATCCGCGGAGAGTGTAGGCCGTGGCGATGAAATCGTATCGAAATATCCCTCTCCGTTATGATCCTTTCCGGTGTACCGGTGTCCCGTTAACTCTAGAACTCGTTTGTCTGACATCCGACGACTCGACCACCAAATTCCATCCAAATTTTAGTTGGTTGATAAATACGTGTACCAACTCCCATCTTTCATGATCTTCTTGAGCGTCGCTCGCCTCACCAACTTCATCTTGACTGATGCGATTGGGGTTACGAAAATCCAGAAAATTACTCCGAGACTTACACCAGTAATTGTCGAGGACTCAAATTATAGGCAGAATGAGCCGATAACCTAAATGACAATTCGTTTTGGTAAGGTTTGAAGGTGAAGAAAAAAAAATCTCACATCCATAAAGTAATGGATAATTTTCCATTGCTCTTCTTTTTAATTTCCCAGAAATCTCTTTCCTGTACTCACGGCCGACGCATTAAAGTTGAAGAGGAGATGACTGGTGGTGGCATCGGAAAAATCAAACGCGTACATATACGGAGTGCAAGGGTGCTGAGCGTGTTGGTGAGTTTACGACGAGCTAAAGGAGGAAAACGTCGATCGTAACTGCCCGGCAAGCGAAGGAGAGGATGGAATCGAGAGAGAGAGAGAGAGAGCGAGGAAGATGAGAAATACCAGCCTTCGAGCGGGCGGAATTGCGGTGCCGGTAATCTATTTACTTCTGCCTCGAGATTTTGCTCTGGATATTTTCGCCTCTCTCTCTCTCTCTCTCTCTCTCGCACTTTTACTCCTCATAAATCTTCCTGGTAAAATCGCTTTTTATTGATTTTTTTTTTTTCTCACAGTTCCTCTTATTTCGTTGCTCATTTTCGCCCACTTTTTTGTTCATTTTCTGGTTCCTTCTTCCACTGACAAGTGCTGAATTGCAAAATGAATACACTTCGTCAGGGCTCGAGTTTCTACTCTGATAGTCTTAGACCACTAGGCCTGAACCGACTTAGCTGCATAAATAGATACAACAATGGATATTATTACTTTTTGCGAAACATCTTGTGCAAAATTTTGCACCGAAGGTGAAGAGAAAAAATAAATACAGACATTGTTCCCCTATTCCCATCACGAAACAACACTTCCTGTCTTTTGGCCGAGCAACTTTGTCTTCCTGCTTGTGGTAGAATAATGTGGAAAAGAAAAAAATTTGCTCTCGTTAATATCGGGAGAGTAACGACGTTTACGTGCCGCGAATCCATGGCTCCAACGGAACCTCTCTATTTTTCTTTCTCTTTCTCTCTATTTCTATTTCTGTTCAGCAGCTGCACTGTACACTTAAAGTTAAGGCTATCCTGGGCCCCAGGTCCTTAGCCTAATAAAATACTACTCTACTCTACTCTCTCCTTGCCTGGAACGTCTCATTTCTCTCCCGATAGCAACTCTCTTTTAAGGACGTTTATGCCAAAATAACTTTATTTACGATTGTCTTCAAATTTTGAACATAAGTTCTTTAGGTATCAATGTATGTTATAATTAAATTTCAGTAATCTCAGCCATACCGTTTTGAAAGTATAAAGCTTCAAAGTTGACTCTTTTAACACGTGAATCCAACCCTTGAGTTCCCAACGAGTAAGATTTTAATCGATAAAAAAAA
>JAPYYV010013033.1:0-41363 GCA_030522625.1 Copidosoma aretas
TTTTTTTTTTTTTTTTTCAACCACAAGTTAACGGATATTTATTCTCACGGCTATCGGCTCACCTGGTTATTGTTGATTGTACGCAGAGATTGGTCGAATCAATAAATAAATTCAGTTCAGCTTTCAAAGTACCCCGTACCAAAGCATACTCGGATATTCTGGTGAAAAAAACCTTGTCGTTCGTCTCTCTCTCTCTCTATCCCTCTCGTTTGGAGTTACGACGAAAAGTTTGTTGTGCCCCCACCGACCTGCACCACTACCAACAGCAGCAGCAGCACCAACCAAACTCTGGATAAATAAAAATGAAACACAATTGCTGCTAATGGATCTGCGCTGGGCGCGCGGCTGCTTTTTTTTCAATTTTTGATAAAAGGTCGCGGCTATACTGTTGTACCACACACACCCACCCACGCAAACGACCTTCCCTAAAGTGTGGAATGCAAAAAAAAAAAAAACAGAAAAAAATCCGTGACTTTTCGCGTAAATAAGTCGTAGCGCACACGTGCCAAAATCGTTGCAGCCCGTAACTCTCGGTCGTCGATTTTAAAAAAATGAGACCCCCACCTCCAAGCTCTAAACGATAAATATCGGGCGCGGCGTAACTCACGCGTAATTCAATGGAGGCACTCGGCCTCTATTTTTTTTCTCTCTCTCTTTTTTACACTTTCTCTTCCTCCCCCTCTCTCTCTCTCTCTCTCTCTATCCAACTGCTTTAAAGCGCTTGTCTTTCTTAATAAAGTGTCGTGCGAGTTTTCCGAGTCTGCGTTCAAATTGAAAAAAATCGACGCTTCAGCGCGTTCAAAGGCCACCCCGTGTTGGTCTCGATTTTTACCGATTTTTCCCATCTGGCTAACAGTTTTTAATATCAATCGAGGAATCGTTGTATTTTAGAGCTCCATCGCGTTGATTTCTTTTTGTCGTACACCTACGTGTCGAAATATCTACTTTTTTCTGAATAATTGCGTACAACTTTGTATGGTTTTTGCTTCTAGTGAATAATCGTTTTGTCGCTGGCAAAATACTTAAATGTATTTAATGCTACATTTTTTCGGATAAATTGATAAGTAACATAAACTTGAGATCGTGAGTCGAGATGTGATGTGATGTGAGAAGGGGAGGTTGTTGTGTTATAGCTCGACGCGAACTTTTTAGCATTGATGCGCCATCCGTCAAGCATTGGATGCCCTTATAGCAGCATACCTATACGTTCTTGACATACCATATACATATATTATACTCACACATTACACACCTACATTTCCATCGAAGATGAAGCACTACCGCAAACGCAAATGGATCTCCATCGACCAAGGGGTCGTGTCTACGAAATGACGGTACATAAAATCCAAGCTCTTCGCTCTGCCCATTTTTTCCCTTATCGATCGAAAGAGAAAAAACTGCAGAGTTATAACTTTTGGGGTCGAGACTTGGAGGGGGGGGGGGGGGGGGGGCGTCGGTGGTGATAAAAAAAGGACGGATTCTTTGTGCACCGACTAATACAATCTGGTATAACGCCTGGAGCCGAGAGATCGAAAAAATGCAGATGCTCGGTTAATTGGATATTGAGGGTCGGCGCGCGCGTAGCGCTGCACCGGGCGGTGAAAAATAAAAGGGATGGAGGGAAAGAAAAAAGAGAGCTGCTGGTAGAGTGCCAGGAAGGGGAGCAAAGTGGGAAAAAAGTAACAGCGTGTATGAGCATCGTCGTCGGTCCCGAAAAATCGCCGCAAATCAGAGATGCATAAAACACTCCCCTCGTCCCCGTTATACCCATACCTTGCAGGACGAGCGGATTTTCGCCACGTCGCCTCCGCTAAATATTGCCCCCAGCGCCGGGACGCTTTTACGCCCATGGCACACGTCCTCATAAACAATGCAATGATGGCGCGCGAAAGCTAATTTCGTCGTCCTCGTCGTCTTATAAATCTTTGGCCGCGCTCTCTCTATCTTCTCCCGTTTTTTCTTTTTAACACATTCGCGCGATTTGCGCCTTCGCGCTTTTAACGCTTGACCTCCCCAAGTCCGCTCCTTTGCCTTCTCGGCTCTGAGCAAAGATTTCAGAGCTTTTGGCGCGAAGCGTCCGAACTGGGATTAAAAGCTCGGCGTTCGGTACGACGATTGAGCAGATCGAGTGACTGAGGAAAACTTTGTTGCTCAATGGGTCGTTTATAAGCGTATCTTAAAAGTTTTTGTATTTTTTTATAATATTTCAGCTATTATTCAGTTATCATTTCGGCCATCAAAAACTTGTTGTATGCGCCTTGGCTGAAGGTATAATAGCACACATCATCCGTTTCTTTTCGCTCAACGCTACAAGGAGTATCGTACGATAAAAAGTAAAATGCTCACAATCTGATGAACTATTTATTGTCCCCATTCGCGTAACACACTGATACTTATACTTGATTGAAAAAAAAGCCCACTAGTATTTGACTTTTGAACCACAAAGAGTCCGTCTTCCACACGATTCAGTAGAAGTAGACAAGAGTGGTAAGACAAAGCATCGAAAGAAAAAAAGGAAGAGTGACCTATAACCTGATCAGAGGGTCTGATTCCGATCTTACGTTATCTTGAACATCGCTGCGAGTTGTTCGATAAGACCGTCACATACCCAAACCCACCGAACGATGGGTTTGGTTGTATCAAAGTATAATCGCTCGATTCGCAGCGATTTTCAAGATATCGTATAAGATCGGAATCAGACCCCTGTATTTAACTTTTAAGATTTTCAATTTTGAAAAGTAAAAAAAAAATTAAGGAATTCAATGCAAACGTTTACTACACTTAATGACATGGTCATCTGCATGCATAAGTATTTTTTGCAGAAAAATATTTCTTAGATACTGTCGAACTGAGTTGAAATTCACCGCGATATGTCATCCATAATCCATTCCAACACTGACAGACAGAAAAGCAAGATAAATAATATTGAAGCGCATAAGAAGTCTCATTAATGAAAAAAAGTTTTATCATTATAAACAAATATGATTTTGCTTATCTGTTACAGAGGAGCGGAGATTTGAGGAGGCGAAGGGGGTGCGTTTTGTGATAAGAAATAGGAATAACCACGACAGAATGCGACGATATACGTACTTCAAGGATGCCAGTCTACGTTAATGCAATCGAAGTGCCGATTGAAATTTTAGTCTAGCTAAGAAAAGTAAAACCCTTATACATAACCACACGCTCACACAATGTTAGAATAATTTATTAAGGAGATATTAATATGTGTAAGTATTTTTTATTGTACTCTAAGGATTCTCAAATGAGGTGCTCAAATGGACGAAGGTAGAACGTTGAAATTAAAAAAGGAAAAAGAAAAATTAAATAGGCAAATGGGTAAAGTCGCTGCAAGTGTGAAACATGGCGTGTTTTCTCAACAAAATCGCTGATTACGTCTGAAGGTAATAATAAGTAGCAGTCGACGGAAGCATGAATTAAATAATCTTCCCCCCCCCCCCTCTTACCTAGCTATCCCAAAAAAAAAAAAACTGTTCGATCGTACTCCGATGTTAGGTTGAAGTTTGCCAAAATAGCGTCTACAGGAGCTCTTCGAGCTTTTTGACGACAAATCGCCATATATATATATATATATATATATATATATATATATATACAATACCTACACATGATATTATATAGTCTATTGTGCATGTAATATATAAACGTGATGAAACAGTTAATTTATTTTTGGGTACACGAATATACAATAGTTTACCCCACCAAGGCATTACTGTTAGCGACAGTTTTCTAGTACATCAGAAGCTTGGAGAAAAGTTAGTCAAGTATAAGAGCCCTGTTATACGTGAGAAAGTTTCCCTGCGTGACTTTTTGCTATACTGTAATAATGTAGGTACGGGTACAATTAAATAATGAGTCAATTTTTAAAGTATAAATAGAGTTATCTCAACCTCCGTGTATAAAAAAAGAAACAATGCAACGTGCCGTCAAGGTGTCATTATTGTTTGTCCCTTGCAAGTCAAACAATTTTTTTTTTCTTTTTTCTACGCTTATTTAAACATAATTTTTTTTTTCTTTTTTCGTTCTGTTCTTTGATTGTTAACAATCTTTATAAGGAGTTGCAAACCTGTTAATTCTGTTTAATTGTCTCTTTGATTTCTGATCGTTCTATACCTAAAATAATATATAATAATTCGTAAGCTATAAATGTTAAGGATTAAAACGCGTGAATAAAGCCAAGGTAATTTTAAAGATTTTAACTGGTAGATATGATAATGTAAATGGAATAATTGTCAAATGAAGACTTGACGGTTAGTCTTGTTATTCCGTGCACGCACGCCTACACATGAACAACGATCTCTGTTATCCGAAAGAAAGTATCCTCTTATCATAAAGTATATTATATATTCAGCGTTGCATTGTGGAGTGCAGAGTAATTTTTAGACAATATAAAATGATGAAATACTAAAGAAATAAATCACGCGCGTTTTACATGTTAATATATAAAAAGCAACGAGCATGTATACATGTTTATGTATAAATTTTAAAAGTAAATATAAATATACATATATTATTTTATCATTAAAAAGAAACAATTAAACATTTCTATCAAGCTATAATTGTTTGTAAGATTATTATTATTATTATTATTATTATCATCATGATTATAATGTATGTTTAACGCGATTCTCGCTAAGCTAGATGTATACACATTTTTTCACTAAAGGATATAAAAAGTCGTGAAGTTATTCAGTGGTTTGGTTGTTAGCCTTTGGGTGAGTGAAGATTGAGTATGTCTTGCTATGTGTTTGATAATATTGTTGTGTGCAGCGTATATTATTTTGTGTTCGATAATGAATAATGGCGATGCGTTATTAGATGTATAGGTATCATGTAAAAATACAAGGAAATGCCAGAACCACTCTACGAAAAGTAACAAAGCACTGTTTCCTATATTCACATTGTCCTAGCAAGCTCTTTTTCGACAATAAGAAAGAGAATGTAAGAGAATTTACTCTGAAAAATCTCAGCTATGTAGAGACTCGAGGATGATAATACTATAATCAATCGATGAAGCTGATTATAAATCACGAAAGGAAAGCTTCCACGTATTAAGAATATTAATTCAAAAACTCATTATAATTATATGTGTATGAGCCTTTATGATAGAAAAGAGTATGAAAATTGTTACAGATTGATTTTCCATTTTTATACGGGAATCAGATTTTTTTAGCTATTCTATATTGGAATTTGTTACGTTTAATCATTTTGGAAATATTATAAACTAGAGAATTTCACGAGGCAGGAACTCAATAAAATGTGTCGTTTAATTCATGGATAGCCCTCAAGTATGTGAAATAGCTTTGTGTTACATTATAAAAACAAAAATAATGGATTTAAGTATAGATTGTTGTACCGTATCGGAAAAGAATCAAAGAAATGTGAAAGCCAGTTTGTTTGAGATAATATAGTCTAAAGCGTGTATGGGGCTCAATTGGATATGTCATTTTTAATCACTAATCGCCGGTGCCTCTTATTGTTTGGAATGCAGCAATCATATCGTTGAAAAAAAAATGACATTCGAGCTTTTAACCAATGGATACTTGAATGTTTAAAATACAAGCATGCTCGGTAATGTCTTTTTCGAGACGCATCATCATTGCGTGGTCTTCGTTTCTTGATAGCTTGCGTACTCGTCAATATATTTCTTCAATTATATCTTAGCTGCGCTTAATCTGTTGTTACGCATGCTATGTTTTGTTGCAAAATATAAAGTGTTCTTCCATTACTCTTTATTATTACTATTATTATTATTATTATTATTGTTATTATTATTATCACTCTTATTATTACTACTACTACTACTACTACTACTACTACTACTACTACTACTACTACTACTACTACTACTACTACTACTACTATTACTATAACAATGACTGTTTGTTGCGGGTGTTTTCAGTTTATTACGAATCTGCTCGATTTCATGCATCTTGTTCAATCTAATCAAATTTGTAAGCTGGACAAAAAAGTACACAACGTAACAGACTGAAGTTCACAACATTTTTTATTGAAGATATACATTATACATATTATACATGTATATACATAGATATGTAGATCGTAAGTCTTTTGTTAAAGATTAAACGAAGGAAAACAAATCAAACGCAAGTATAGTAAAGGATGAAAAAAAAAGCATAGGTACGAAAGGGCTTTTGCCAAGAAAAATAGGTAGGCCGTAGGTACAGTGCAGAAAAGATGATTTAGGCATCAGCTACGTGTATATCAAAAGTTTTACGGCTTATGAAATTAGTGCAATCTGTTAGAGACAATCAAATCTCGCTGTTTAGTGTAATCCGTAAAAATGAAGAAAAATTTAATGTTCCAAACACAATAATGAGACAGTAAAAGCTCGAGCACAAAGTTGTACGCACAACAAAAAGAGAAGAGAAAAAACAAAATAAGGTCAATTTTAATCGACGAACATACATAGAGAGCTGCAAGCCCTAGAAGTAGATACTATTCTTATATATACCTACATACATATTTAATGCATAAAAATTAACGAGTGTGTACGCATACACGTGAATGTATGATATACATTATGTGCGTACTTTGATATGCGGGCTTTGTACGTGCACTAGAAAATTCTTTGTTAATGTGTTCGATCTTTGTTTTTAAAAATTGAGAATCACAGGGAATAATTAAGGTTACAAAGAGAAGAAAAAAAAAAAAAAAAACACGCGCATAAAAAGAGCGACCTGCAGAGGTGAATAATGGGATCACCTGATCTGTCCATTTCATAAAAGTTGATTGGTAATTAAATAAACGCACGCACCTTACACTGTTCACATACTTAATCAAACACTATTTTTTCACATACCTGCTCTCTTTCACTTGAATAATATAAAAAAAATATGTTATACGCAATGAAAAGCATAGTAATGATAATAATGAAAATAATGCAAACCTACACAATAACATAATAGTTAAGCATATGGCTGTGATTAAGATCCCAACGATGAGCTTATGGATGGCAGTGCAGGTGATCAGCTCAACTCCGATTCTATTCGTCACACAAGTACTAATGCACACATCGAACACCAAACCAAACACATTGCTCAATTTGCGTGTGTAACAAAAACAAAGACACACAAAAACGACACTCGCCGAACAAAATTAAAGATATGCAAAAATACACAACGCCATGCGCTATGCGTAAGTTTAATTCGATTCGACGACGAGAAGAAAAAGAAGAGTCATACACCATTCGCGTCGACAATACAACATTGTAAAACTAATTATTAAGAGAAATGCGAAAGAATTATGATGAAGAATGTGTTCAAAACAGAAAAAACCACGCGAATAATCGCCTCAGGCTCTCTCGTTCATCCGCCACGCATACGCACGCCAGTGCTGAAAAAGAAAAAGCCCGGCGCATTCTCGAGATATCGTATATCTTTGTATATCTAAGGTCCGCACAGCAGTGATCCCATGGTGGCAGTAGAACAAAAAATAAGCCCAAACAAAAGAAAAACACACGAGGTGACAACAAGTGGAGAGAGAGAGCGTGTGTGTATGTGTGTGTGTGTGTGTGTGACTGTGCCTGTGTGCAAAGTATATGTAATGGAAGAGAATAAAAGGTGGACGAACAGAGAGCCGCGGTCGGTGATTGCCGTTTCTTATAGCTGTATAGTGTATATTATTTTTTCAGATGATAAAGTGCGTCTTATACGTAATAATGATAATGCATAATGTTTAACGCAGGCCTCACTCTCCGTTTATGATACTATCGTCATGACGAGCCGTGGATTATATCATGAGATATATATATATATACATATAAAATATAAATATATTTATAGGTTTGCGACGCTGCAGTTGTACTGCTGTACTTTTTTTTTTCCTTTTTTTTCCTAAACTTGAGTTGTATATTTTAAGATGCGTTATATTTAATATATGATTCAAGCTTATAAAATAAACGGGTTGTATAGAAAAATACTACCAATTGTGTCTTGTTGTTATTGAATAGTTATCCTTTTTCAATTGTAGTTTCGCCATCCTTACATTATATTTTGGTCCGAAATGAGTTTTTTTTTTTTTTTTTTTTTTTTTTTTTTTTTTTTTTTTTTTTTTTTTTTTTTTTTTTTTTTTTGTTTTTTTTATTTTTTTTTTGCATGGATGAGTTTTAAGGTGACTATGTTCGACGAACGATGGAGGGGGGAAGGAGCATTGCAGTAAGTACAGATACATCCACATCTTGTTCTCCATGACATTGTGTGAAGATGAAATACTGAATAGCATCGCAGCTACACTATTGTACCACGCGCTGCGTGTGTTGTATCGTTGTTTAGGTGAAACGCAGCCATTCCACACAAAATTCAGCTCATTGGTCAATGTCGAGCGACTGATGGCATTGACGTTGTTTCTTCCGAGGAGGAGAAAAAAAAGAGGGATAAGCTTTTATCCTGATATTTCTCCGTTTTAGATGGGTCTGATTATGACCCTTGCTGGACCATTTTCGGGGCATAAATTTAATTATTCATTTAATCACCAACACATTTACCTTTTGTCATGAATTTTTTCTGATTGGTTACTTAATATCTTCAACCAAGTAAAATACTTGCTCCGTGTCTGCGAAATCGAGAACTCGACAGCCCCGGATCGAGATGTCAGTAGTAAAAGACTAGTAATGATCAGACACGTTCCTTCTATGCCACGTGAAGATGAAAGCTGTTAACAACGTCGTTTAAGAAGTAAATTAGGAATTTGTAAATTATACTTCAATGCTCTGATAAATCTTGTCAAAATTTCGTCAAGTCCAAATTCATTCTTTTATCATTTTTCTCTGCTAGTTAAAATATTGTGCGATCATGCGATCATTTATACTGATAAAAAGACGTGTTTATCTAGATGTATGAAAATTTTTTTTTATCATTTCTTTTTGTCAATAATATAAATCTGCTTCAATAAGACACTCGAAAGGTAACCCTATTATGTTTCAGGCTATCTGAGTGTGGCGGAGTAATTGGTGGAGTGGAAGTTGTTACTTGGTTTTTCACTTAAAATGCAAATTTCGCGCTCCTTCGTTCATTCTTTTTTTCGGTGCAACTGCGCGCCAACTCATCTGCTCATTCACTCACTTGCTTTCTCAATAGTTGGGGGAAAATCTAAATTGGCTGAAAAAACAGCCTCGGAGTTTCTTTCAATCTAATTAGGGTCGAAAAAGAAGCGTATGCAAAGCCAAGAAGACAATGTTTGTTCTCTCTTCCTCTCTCTCTCTCAATTCTTAATTAAATTTCCACCGTATAGAGAATCTTTTCTTCCGTTCCTATTTCCTTGCTCTCTTTCTTTCAATGATTGGCGCGTGATTGCTTTTTTTCTTTTCAATTTTCGCCGGATATCAGTAAGCTCATATTATTATCAAGTGGTCCGAGACTTCTTATTCATTATGTATTTTAATAACTAGACAGTTTTTTACTATACGTAGTACATGCAGCTCCATTAAGTGGGAATGTACTTTGATTTCCACACAGGTAACCTGAAGATTATCAAAGTCATGGTTGCGTGTTTGTGTTCGTATTATTTTTACTCTTTTTTACTTTTTCATTAACGTTATTAGCCTTGAGCAAAAAGATTCAAAATTACGGTAAGTGTTATCAAACGTCCTTGTAACTGTCTTATTACTACTATTATTATTATATTTTTTATCATCATCATCATCATCATCATCATCATCATCATCATCATCATCATCATGATCACCGATATAACGTCAATGAAGAAAATCAAAAGTATATCTTTCAATGATCTATTGATGCGTAATGAGCAATCGTTTTTTTTTTTTTTTTTTTTTTTTTTTTTTTTTTTTTTTTTTTTTTTTTTTTTTTTTTTTTTTTTTTTTTTTTTTTTTTCTTTTTTTTTTATTTTTTTTTACAACATCTTTGATCACGCCTTACTTTTTATCATGACCATACATTTGACTTGAACATTTTATGCGCTGCTAGAAATTAAGCGTAATATAAGCTGGCCTTGTGGTCGTAGAGGGTGAGTATATGTACATACACGTATACACAAACATAAAGCCATATAGTTATTCAAGCTACCCTATTCCCTTGAGCCCCTGCCTCTTTATATGAAACTTTTTAATATGTAAAACCGAGTAGAGCGGGGGACGAAGGATATTGAAGATGTAATGTGGCGTGGCTTTATGAATTATGAATGCGCGTGAGGTGAGCTTTTTGGAAGCTTTTCTTGACAACGAGCCAAGAAGAAGCCTCTTTCATTTTAGTCTCGGGGGTATAAGTTGTACGAACGCGCATGTTTTAACGTTATTTATATTTCACTCTCTTAGAACTCGTTAATTGGCAATCATTACCGAAACCCTATATACCTTTTGCTCTTGTAACCAAATATACGTCCTTTTTTTTTTTTTTTTTCTCATCAAACCTTCGTTTTGACTAAATTGTATTCCTACTTGATCAAATTTTTGAAGTAGAACAACAAATTTCGCTGTGATTTGTAACCATATTGAATAAAATACATGACTATAAGAACAAACATCAGATCCTTTACAGACCGCTATTAACGTGACCAACTCGTGCTGTAGGTTGACGCTTATAATTTTCACTGATGTTATTGAGTTATAAATATTAACAAACTAAGTGAAAATATGTGTCTACATGCATACACCATAGTAACAAGTACATCCATCAGAACCTTTTTAAAATGTAAAGAGTTTGTGCCGTCGCGTTGCCTGAAAAAATATTAAATATTCACAACAACCAATTTAACAACTGTACTCAAGAGTATGTGTACATTCACTCCCAGATTTTAATTTGTCCACCGCAAATCCACTTATCATCCGAGCTTTCGCAAGCTCATCGACGAGCTTTTTTCCAACAGCAGATAAGACAGAGCACTGAGTTGGCCGTGTTGGCTCAAACGAGAGCGCTACAGTGCCGTAGCACGTTAAATACGCAGTATACGCTATCGGAAAAAGGCAGATGTCACGACGTGTGCTAGAAATTGGTGCGTTTCGGCTAACTGAGAACAGTACATCGAGCTATCGGTTATTTATATTGGAGAACGCTTCTTACATTACGGACACTAAAACGGATGCTGAGATTGTCGAGTGCCAAGCACAGAATCAGGGAGTTCTGCGAGCTCGGGATTGACTTTTCGCGGGCGATAGTATTCAAACCAAAGCGTACTGAAATTTTCGTATGATTTTTTTGCTAACAGAAACGCAGAAGCTGTGATCATGATGAATCGCGATTGAATCGTCACATTGGAAACACACGAAAGATTATTTCATCGCACCTTGGGTGAGACTGAATTCCAAATTCATTCAGTATTAATTTCGGTTTTTTTTTTTTTGTTTTTTTTTTTTTTTGTTCAATTCGAATGGCCCGCTGGAGGTCGATCCTGAACTTGCCGGACTCTACGTTTCTCAAACTGCATTATCCGTCGCGAATAGAGAGCTTGTTGCACCTTGTCCTTCGGTTGAGGGAAAATTTGTCAATCCTCGTACATTATAACGTTGGCGGGAAGGTTTCGAACCTGTACATGCAGAGAACTGCGACCCGCGTCTTGTAATATTAACTTTTCGGGTATTTGATGACTCAACCGCTGAATCGAGAGTCGATCGCTGTTTCTCCGCTTGTTCGGGTGCCGATTCAGGCGACGTGGCCCGAGCCCCTCTGTTTTTAAACCACTGCGCATCATCAGTATCATCAACAACCCCCTCCCCGAGGCAAAAGCTCGTCAGCTTGGGCTGGAAGATTTATCTCGTTCCCTGCGCGCGTGTGCTCCGGTGTCCTGCGCACACGCATCAAACGGGCATATGTATAGGCAGACAGGACCCTCGACAAAGGAGGAGGAGGAGGACTCGGCAGGACGGCGCGACGCCGTGTGCTCGACGTAACAGGGGTAGCAGTCGAACCCTCGCCAGTCATCAGTCGGTCTCGCGCTCTCGAGTGCAGTGAGTGCCCCCGACCTGTCTCCTGCATCTGTGCTCTACAATTTGGGCCTCCTCACCCCCCCCCCCCCCCCTCCCCTCTCCCCTTTCGGCTCGCTCGTTCGTCCGTCCTTGGTGTTGCGACACGAATAATAATAGTAACAATAATAGTAATATTGCAACAACGATCAACAGGGCGCTGCCCCCCCATCACTGATGACCGGGAGCGAGTCGCGAGAGGGGCCGACCGTGCATGGACCAACGACCAAGTACCTGTAACATATACACGTACAGACGAGCGGCGAGTCGTTCCGGGGTATTTTTGGTCGTACCTACATCCCCTCCGCGAGTACACTTGGCGCTCGTTTCCCCCGGTTCATATATACGTGTGCGTAACAAGCTTAGGGACACAGACGCGCACTGACGTCAGAGGAGGAGGAGGAGGAGGAGGAGGGACGCAATACAACACGCAGCATCAGCCGAGCCATGCCGACGCGGCCACAGAGGACGCCGACGGCGCTGCTGAGGACGATAGCCGTTCGCACGGCGCGCTACTGACACTCAGCCCCCCCACCGATATACCCTCCTCGGCATCAGGTGAGGATGAGACCGCACACCCGCCGTCGGGTACTTACTTATCTGCTTTGACAAAAACACTAACGAATCACGATGCTGCAAGATCATTTTACTTCCCCCCCCCCCCCCCCCCCCCCCCCCCCCGCGCTCCCGGGGTGTTGTGCAACTTGTTCGTCCTACGCATTACATACGCGCCGTACCGAGAAGGCACAGAGCCTCTTCGCTCCCGACGTACTTATCTGCAGGCATTGAGCGTAATCCGACAGGAGGGAGGAATGAAGATCCTCTCTTTTTCCCACTCGCTCGATAAACTTGCATTTGCGTATCATAATTAGACTCGCACGGCGGATGGGACGTTGTACTCATGCGGCCCGCAACGCCAGGGATGCTTTGTATGTTTCGAACGGAGCAAAGTGGGGGAAAACACGGTTGCGCGGCGATTCGTTGGACGAGGAAAATGAACAAATCCGAGAACGCCTCCCTCGCGCTTTGATCGTCGGTCGTCACGCGCCTCGCTTCTTTATTGCCGCGGGATAATGCAAAGACGGGGGGGGGGAAGATTAATGGAAAAGGAAAAAATGATGATGTAGCCCCGGTGAAAACTGTTTCGGTATAAATCGCTGTCGGCCAGCTGCTGACGAGCAAGTTTACGAATTAATCCATAGTTTCCTGCCTGCAAAATCTACAACACTCTGGCCAGTATTGAAGTGTTGTGTATGTATGCGTGATACACGTACAGTAGCAGCAGGGCCGAGTTCCGAGGCTCCCGGGGGCGTTCGTTAATGTTTTACGTGATTTTACTCAATTATTTAAAACGAGGCAAGCATACAACACACTCGAGCTATCGGTGTACGCAGCACGAGCACAATACGCGTAGGTTTGTACAGCTGTATGCGGTCGTGGAGCTTTGGCTCGTTTCAACGCGGGGAAGAAAAAAAAAAGAAGAATTTTTCAAGCTGCAAGAAAACGAACGTTCCAAGTTCGGGGTTGAAAAAGTGGGCAAAGAACAGCGTAGCGCGATAAATTTTGGTCTCTGGGTTCCACCGGACGTCGGGGAAAAACAATGTACTGCCGCAGGTTTTGTACTTGAAAAACGGATGAGAGAGTCCCGTTGTCACGCACAGGGAGAAGCTCGAAGCACGTATTATTATTCCCTCTCCCGCGGGCGATATAATAATTCCCGCCGCGCGTCTGCGTGTGCGTTCACGTTTGCATGTGGTCGGGAAGATCGAGTCTCTTTCTCTCTCGAGTATATCGGCTGTGGAACAAACGCGCGCGCGCGCGCATGTGTGCTCCGTGTGTATTCTCGCTTGACGACGACGACGACGATGGGGTGTATTTCACCGGGGTGCTACCGATCAATTAATGTCACCTTCGGCCAACCATACGCGTATATTCGACACCGGCTCGCTCGCATCGTCCTTTTCGTGTTTTTTTTTTTCTTTTTTTTACTTACCCACGAGGGGTCTGCGTGGACTTGCCATATATTTGTACATGCGGTTGGTCGAGAGGCGTTGATCCATTCGATATTCCAACGCTCACTTTTGACACTATGTACATGTTAACAGGAATAATAGTAATGATGATGGATACAAATTGTAACAAAAAAATAATACGCTCGCAGTCCGTCTCGACGTTCACCTCTCGGAAGAGATATGTTACATTGCTCGAAATTTAATCCCGAATGTACACACACCGGTTAACGCGTCAATCGAGCTCTCACCGAATAAACAATACGAGTAATACCGGAGAACTGTCGCCTGAATCCTCCGGCCCGCGCTCGCTTGCGTGGAAAATTTTAATCCCTCGCGCTGTGCGTGTCCGTGCTGAACGCATCATCGGTGAATAATAATTCTCACGCTACCGCTGCCGGTAAGCTGGCTTTATTTGCCTCCATATACCACTCGACTATATACTTGTGGCATTATTATAAAGACCATCTTCAGCGCGTAATGTTGTTGCTCCGTGGGAATGTTTTTTTTTGTTCCGGTTTGGACTAAGCCGTAGTTGTATTATCATGCGATTGCTGGGTCCCCGATCATTCCTCGGAACAAGTACGATTGCCCGATTGTATTTTTTAAATACCCGAAACTCTCATTATTTCAGGCTTTAGTACACGCAATGAACATTGAGAAATAAAAACCGTACGCCGTCGATTCTGATGAAAGAAGGCTTTACTTTGCAAGGGCGCGCTCGAGCGTTCCCTACTTCAAAAGTCTGCAGATCTTTCGAGAGTCTCCGGGTGGAAAAAACACAACGCCCTTCCGCTTCGATCGGACAGCAGTGACGAGTAATTACGGGTAAAACACAAAAACTGAAAAATCCTTCGGGCGCGCGGAAACATTACTCGTCGCGGAGCGAGGGAGGAAGGGAAAACGAACCGGCGCGGCGGCGGTGCGGAGGGAGAGCACGGGCGACAGAAGCGGTGCTTAAAATCGCATTAAGCCTGGCTCTCGCGCACGTACACAGGCGAGGATGGATATTGTGGGGTCGCGATACGAGGGTATATTATAACGTACAGTCGGGTATAACGAGGGACAATTGAGTTTCAGGAGCCAACGGCGAGAGCAGCAGGAGAGGACCAATAGAGGAGCAGTAGGTGGCAGTCCTGGAACCCATACGCCATAGAAAAGGACATAGCGGGTGAAGGAGGCGGAGGAGGAGAAAATATGGGGAAGGGCGATAAGAGGAGCGGCTCTCAGCGAAGCGACAGTAAGCTGAACCTTGATATATTACATATACATATACCCTTTTCATCTTCATGCGTGACCGTTTTCAAATGCCACACGTGTGTGGGTGTTTTTGTATACGGTGGAGTGCCTTGCACTCAATATTATGGGGGGGGGGGGGGGGGGGGGGGCTTTGAGTATATTCCGCTTCGAGTCCCCCGGTCTCGTCGGTTGACACGTACAATGCGCCCAATGCTGCACATACAGGTGTATCCTGCGCAATTTACGTGTAATATCATCAGCGAGATCGGCTAATCCAGCTTCTTTTAGCGCCCGAGTTTCGCAAAGAGCCGCAATACCGAGAGATGAAGAAAAAAGAAAGAAAAACCGTTTC
Source organism: Copidosoma aretas (assembly GCA_030522625.1). NCBI lineage: Eukaryota > Metazoa > Arthropoda > Insecta > Hymenoptera > Encyrtidae > Copidosoma > Copidosoma aretas. The sequence continues at coordinate 15,557 of JAPYYV010013033.1, forward strand.
CAACTCACGCCTAAAACCCCCCCACTCGTGCCGCAAAATGATGGTACGTATTTCCCAGTGCGATAGCTCGGCTGCTGAAATCCAATCCGGAAGCGCGGCGGCAGCTGGCACAGCCTCGCGTCTGAGAAAATTCCTTTGAGCTTTCGGCTGATCGCGCGCGCGCGAGCCGATAGAAGAACGGAGGGAATCCAATCCAAATAAATAACCCTTTCGAAACTTCGAATTGCATACCGGCCGCAAAGACGGGGTGAAAAAAAAAAGCCGATCGAAAGATTGGGAGGGCGCTCTTCTGTCCCGTGTCGCGTCTCGCTCATTTACACAGAGCAGGTTCGATTATTCTCGGGGCCCATGCGTGCGTAGGCGCTTCTGTGTGCATTAATACGCGTCCGTGTTCCACCAGCCCTCGTATACACACCCCTCCTCTCCCTCGAGCCTAAAAGACGCCTGTTGCGTTTTGGCTCGGCGTACACTCTCGTCCCTCTTATCTTCGCTTGCCTACCGGCGCCGGTGCCACTTCCCCGCTGCTGTTTCTTTGCTTCCTCTTTTTTTGTCCACTCCCGTGCGTGCCCTAACGCTCGACGCGCGCGTACATTATTATTACTTTGATTGTCCCTCGGCTCCTTCCTTCCTCCGTCCGCTCGTTCATGGAGGTACATCTGTCCTGGTCCAGCAGTCCTTCGTTCGCTGCAGGGAATCGTATACGAATGGCGCCGGGTATGCAACTCGGTTCACGCGCCGCGCAGTGTCTGCTCGACTCGAGCGTGAAATTAAATTCCGAGCGCGTGCGTGATTTCTCCCCGGCTCTTCGACGTTCGAGCATGAAAATATCGACGGTGCGTAGAAAAAAAAAAAAAAAAATAGGGCCATTCGATTTTCGTGCATGCGAGAGAGCTCTGTGTGCGTGCAGGTTGCACCTATGTACTTACGTCGGGAATCATCCGAGGTTCTTCATTCCTCCTCCGTGTGAATTCATCGTGCGAATACCTGAATTTCGTACCTTCCCTGACGAGGGATTCGCTGTGCAACTCCTTTTTTTACCTCGAACCCAATTGTTTCGCATAACTCTCGCTTTCATGCTCATCGTCAACATTGTGCGCTCGATGTTCTAACGAAGCCAAAATCAATAATAATAATAATAATAATACAAGCGAACGAATACTACTCATACCATGATTTTCAATTCCTACAGCCTCGTCCTTTTCGATGAAATGAAAGAGGGGCTTCAAACTTCTCTTGTCATATCAGAGATAAGATAGAAACGTCCGCGGCATGTCCCACCCGTAAAACGTACGCGTCTCGTGTGCTCTGCCTGTCACTGATGCCGTCGCTGCTTCCCGCGATATGTGCGCGGAGGGGCTTCCTGTTTTCACGTACAGGGTACACGGCAGTCCCCTAAAATCGATTATCATCAAATGCTCGCGGGAATATAAACAATGTTTTTGACGGAGTAAGCGCAAAGCATGGAGATACGAAGGAGTGGGACTGGCGGGACTAATCGGCTTGGAGAGCTAAGAACTTTTGTAAGAATCTTAAGTCTTGCTCAACACGATGGACCGATTGTTATTTAGTTTCATCTTCGAGCAGGCTCCGAGCACCATTGATGTCCAATTAACTTTCTTCAATTAATAATGATAATAATATTAATAATCATGCGCTCACTATGCGTATTATATCGATTTCAAAAGTCCATTCGTGTGGAGGACGTTTAATTAGTTAAATTTTATTGAAGTTAATAATCATAGAGTTGCTCCATCTCACATTACAATTGTATGCATGTACGTGTATTATGTTATGGCTTGTCAACAAATTGAAACAATATCGTTAATTAGTTATGCGAGCCGTGTAAACGGCAATCATCATATAATATTATGTATAATACTACTATCCATGTGGACACTCCACCATTGAATTTTCTTAATGAAAAAAAGACAGGTAATTATTGCTACCACAGCTAAAATATATGTATTAACAAGTATAGGTTCCACGTCGTACAATATATACGCATGCGGATATTTCGGACGTTGAGTTAGGCAGTACTTGATTCGTCTAATCATGTATTTGAGAGTGATCGTATGATAATTTGGTATATTATTATTATTATTATTATTATAATACCACACCATGGATAGAATGATAAAGATTTCGCATGTCGCGCGGTGGTAGGTTAATCAGACAAGTATAACACAACAGTTATCAATAGGCGCGCGAATGACGAAGCTACAAAAAGTTCGACCGCGACTTGAGGTAAAAATTCATGATCTCCCGATTGGCGGCGTGCATGTTCTTGTCGACGCAGCGCTCGCTGTCCCAGGTGGGACAGTCCGTGGCCTCGAAGCAGCGGGACTGGCGCTCGATATTGTTCGTGTTTCTGCAGCAGACGACGATGGCCCAGACGCACGGCTTCGGACTCTTGGCCGGTGCTCGGGGTGTCACGGGGGCTGGGAAGCGGGTTGCTTCCGGGCCTCGTCGGTGCGGGTTGAAACCCTGATTTTGAAAATTAACATATTTTATTGATGACAAGAATGGTAATGATGATAAATATACGTCCATGCAATAAATTATCTATGCGTGGTCATCTATAATTAGATGGCTCGCTCGACCATGCCAGTCATAACAATGGCGAAACGCTTGGCTCGGAGCGATCGCGATGATCGAGAGAAGTCGCGGTCAGCTCGCAATCACCTATATAAATACAGACGATTGGAATATGTATATTGTGCCTATTAGGTCTTGGGCGTGATCGCGTGATCGGCCGTCGGCGTCGCTTCTTTGCGTGCAATGTACGCGTATGGGGATGGCGACATTGGCGACCTTACGACCTAGCAAGCTAAGCAAGCTAAGCTCAGATGGCGCCAGATTAGAAATAAGACTCCAGCCGAATCCGTATAAATACTACTCAACGGCGAAGATTCAAATCGTTTGTCCGTTGTTTGGATGAGTACGATTAATTATGTATTCACATACACTATTAAGTATAGGAGTGCCTTCGTGCGGGGGTAATATATATATATTTACACCGTCCGAAGTTGCAGAACTTTACAGCACACAAATCTGTATTATATTGTAAGGATGGCAATTGGGAACAATAAGCCGATTATACGACTAACCGGAAAATCGATGCCGTTGGGGTAATTGCCGCCGCCGCCGCCACCGATGCGCGAAGTCACCAGGGGCCAGGGCTGTTTCTTGGTCGTGTCGTTATAACCGCCGGCCAGCGGCCGAGCCGTCATCGTTTTCGAGGCCACCGGGGCGGACTCGAGCCGTCGGAGCCGCTCTCCCTCCTCCTCCTCCTCCTCCTCGTCGCTGTTGCGGTTATCCTCGTTCCGGACCTCGTTTCTTCTCGGCAATACTGCTGGTGGTGCCGCTGGGGTTGGCCCACTGCTGGCGGTGGTAAGGGTGAGAGGTGGTCTACCACCGTGTCGGTATACGGTGTCGCTGTGCTTCTTCAGCTCGAGGAACCTGCGGGCAAGCGTCATACATATAATAGTACATATAAATGGATTTTCATCAAACGCGATCATTACAGGGTGTTATTTTGGTTGTAATTTATTGTTTGTCAGAAATTTTACATCTTGAGTTGATCTAATTTTCCCTCTCTTTCTTCCAAAGTCAATCTCGTCGAACCGGTTCGCTCCTCCTTCTACGTCCCTCCGTCTCTCTCTCTCTCTCTCTCTCTCTCTCTATATATACGTATCAGCCGACCAAACAAACTTTCTCCGCCTTTCGTCTAATCGCGCTCTCTCCCCTACCCTCCAAAGCGACGCGACCGGTCGGGGGTAAGTACTGTGCAGCGACGAACACTGCAGGCACATTCGTGAGTTTTAATTGAAATCGGGAGTGTATAAGGGGGATCGAGAGGAAAAGGAAAAGGTGCGGGTGTACATGGATCGTGGGACCCACTGTATAGAGAGGTAAAACTTAAAAAATGAGATATCGATGGATTTTCCGGTGGACGATTGTGATCGACGCGCGAAAAAACCTTAAAAATCTTTTGAAACCTCATCTCCAGAGAGATGACGTGGTTGCGGGTAACCACGTACGATTGTCGAAGAGTCGGTCGAGCAACTTTCAACCCAGAAAGGGGTAACAATACGTATGTATTATAGGTCCATGCAACGCACCTCCTCCGGTTGTCCTCCTCGTGCCATCCCCTCTGCTCGGGCCGTCGCCTCTCCGGATACCCCGTAGCCCCCTTGTCCCCCTCCCCCCTCCCCTCGGCCGTCGTCGTGGGGGGTCTCTCGGTCCACCAGGCGGGCCGTTTCCTCGAGCTCGGATCGCGGCGCTCGTCCACCGGCCTCGTCTTGACACCCACGTCCTGGGGCAAAGACGACGGCTGGTTGTCCGGCTGCTGTTGCGCGGTGGCGGCGGCGGCAGTAGTAGTAGTAGTAGTAGTAGTAGTAGTAGTCGTCTCGGTGTTGGCGCGCGACTGCTGCTCGTACGCCCTGCGCTGCTCCTCCTCGAATCTACGACTCCGCTCCTCGACGAGCCTCCTGCGCTGCTCCTCCTCCAAACGACGCCTGTGCTCGGCCTGTCGCACCGCCTCGTTCTCCCTCAGTCTCTGGTGCTCCTCCTCCTCCTCCCCGGCCTCCTCGTGGCTCCTCCTCGTGGTCATCGGGGTCGTCGGCGGCCTCGGTCTCTCCTCCGCCTCTTCCCGTTCCCGCTGCTGCTGCAGACGCCTGCGACGCTCCTCGTACGACTCGCCTGCCGGGTCAGTTACGGTAGCAGGCGGCACCCGCCTCCCAGCCCCGCTCACGTCGATCGGCGTGTTCCTCCTTATGTAGTCCTGCAGCTTGCGCTCGTTGTCCAGCTCCTCGGGCGTCCTCGTCCGGTTCCTGTAGCGTCCGCTCTGCTTGTCCCGCGCCAGCTTGTCGTACTCCTCCTTCATCCGCTGCCACTGTCTCAGCCTGTCCTCGTAGCTCGAGTGCTGCTGATTGTCATTGCCGCTGATATCCTCGGCTCCCGCTTCCTGCGCTTCCTGATGGTGCGGCCGATGGTTGCTGTTGTGGTGATAGTGTCTGTTGTTGTTGTTGTTGTTGTTGTTGTTGTCGGGTCTCGCCGATGCCGCTCGCCTCCTCTCCTCCTCCTTCTCCTCCTGTCGTCTCCTGGCCTGCTCCAGCTCCCACTGCTGCCTCCTCCTCCTCTGCTCTTCGTTCTCCTCAGCCTCCCTGCCATCGTCGTCGTTGTTCTCGTTCCTATCCCCCGTTCCACGATGGTGCTGTCCGGTCTCGGCCTCCCTGGGAACGAAAGCCTGATCGCCCTGGTAGCCGTCGTCCTCCCCGTAGCCCCAAGCGTCCTCCTCCTCCTCCTCCACGCTCGTCGGCATCTTCCAGAGCAGCTTCCGCCGTCCCGGGGCTTGGCGCCTGTTGCGCCCTGCCGTCGACCCGACCGGCACGTCGCCCCTGCCCCTGTCGTCCCGCGGGGCCTCCGTCACCTCGATGTCGCCCCGCTGCGCGCGCGCCGAGGTGTCGACTCCCCAGTGCCTCAGCAGCTCCTTCAGGGACACCGCCGCCTCCTCCTCCTCCTCCTCCTTTCCACCGCCCCGCTTTTCCACCCGGTCCGCGATGAAGAATCTCTGCGGGGCTTCCTCGAGCAGCTCCCAGGCCACGAGCTCGTTCGCGTCGGCCCCGGTCTGGCCCACCGGACCGTACTCGTACGCTCCGCCGCTCTGAGATTCTGAAATCACGCGTTCGACTCTACTCAGTTGGGAATTTGCCATACCGGGAAATTCTTTCGGTGACATTCGTGGGTGATTGATGGTACCGCCGTAGTATGGAATGTGAAACGCAGTTCCGGAAATTATTTGCGCGATCATCATCATTTGCCGGCATTGTTCGAATCCGACTGGAGGCTCTACAGTACAAGCGGCAATAAACATCAGCCGTATCAGATGGATCGTGCGAATCGATTACGCTCCGTATTATTCGTGTCTCTCTCTCTCTCTCTCTCTCTCTCTCTCTACGACGCGACGGGCAATTAAAAAAACGAATATACCTGTAGAGTGGGAATGTGCGATGCCAATACCATGGATATATATGTATATATATATATATATATTAATGCACACCCCGCTCACCGTACGCGGAGCCTTTGCCGCTGGACGCTGTCCACCACTCATGATCGCTCGTACCCGGTCCTCCTCCGCGCGAGTGCTCCAGGGGGTATTGATCGTCAGCCGCGGCAGTAGCAGCCGGCGAAAGTACCCCCCGCACCGTGGTAGTATGGGCCGCCAGTAGCAGCGGCAGCAATAGAAGCCGGGGCGCGATGGGCATCGCCCGCATGGCCACAGTTACCATCTCGCTCGCTCTCGCGCCGCCCGCTGTCCCACTTTTTTGCTTCTTCGTGTCGGCGACTCCTGCAAAACAGTATTAATATTCGTGGACATACTTGGATATTGCGTTGGACGTGAGATTGTACATTCAATGTCGCAGTGTAAGCTTGTTCTGGGTTTATTCGATTACCCGCGAGGGGCGCCCCCAACTTTTGCATGATTGAAAACGCGTTCATTACAGAAGTGCTCGGAGAACTCCGTAATTCAGAATCCCGAGTAATCGAGCAAAAAGACATTAGCACTTCATAATAATTGGTAGTTTCCATTCGCCTGCGGGTCACATAATAATTATACACGAGTGCTCGCGATCGTTGACCTGCATGCTACCCGATTCTCATTCGTTTGAACACGAAGATGGAGAAAAATATCATTAATTTGACAAAGTCACTTAGAAACTGGTCAGGGTTAAGGGAACAGGGGGGCTGTATCTGGAGGGCAAAAGGGTCGAAGAGGCTATAGCAGAGGAGGAAACATATTTCCAAATGCAAGGGAAAATGCCGTGCGAATGATGTTATCTTGTCAAGGGAGTGGACAAGGGATATTCATCATGGATAGCATACACTTGTTTGCGACTGTAAAACTTGACAAAACAAAACGAGGAGACGAGAGCTATGGAAACATAATGAGAAAAAGTTCAAGAAGCTCTCGCACAGGCAGGTCGTTTCAAAATCATTGTAACTGATATCGAGAGTAGTAACGAGTTTATACATATAGTTACGAACAAACATCGCACAATACGTAAATAGACAAACAAAATTAAATTACAGTATCAATAAGTAATTTTAAAAAACACATGTCTGTCTATACGTGCGCGAATCACACATGTAATACCTATACTTGTTGATGCCTTGCTTTATCTCCTTCTCTTTCATACGCGTATATATCTATGAGGTACAGGCTCTGCATGCGCCCACAAAAATAGAGCGGGGCAGAGTAGGGTGAGTGAGAACAGCTGATGGAAAAAGAGTGGGTAACTATTACCATACCCATGTACGAATATACACGGCGTACGTGCGCCCCATGTGTAAAGGGAAAATTGAAAAGAGAGGATCCTGCCAGATCTTTCTCGCGCGGCTGGCAAGCTCTCTTTCTCCCTTAAATCCTACCCCACGAGCGTACGCTGTTTTTTTTTCTTTCATGAGAAACAACCGTTTGCCTCGTGGGATGAATGTGGTTATACGTATTATTATAGATACACACTTTATACACCTACACCAAATAACGTTCCTACAGTTGTTCCTTTTACAATAATAATAATAATAATAATAATTAGTGTTGTTGTCATAATTAATAATTGGATACACCTGATGTTGTATGCGTCCATCTGTACGAACGAACATTTGATGAATGATAAGAGTTTGAAAAGGAAATTAGAGATTTCACTCTTTCTCTCCATCTCCTCCCTGTCTATACTTTCAGCCGTAGATACACGATGTAAACTATAGTGTTTCTGACACTGGCGTGTGCTAATTGAAAGAAAACGAGAGATTTCTCCGCGCCATTGTGTTTATGAATCTCATAACCAGGACCATCACGTCCAGGATAATAACGCATACACCGGCTCCGAACGCAAGTGTAAACGTATTTCTTTTCGTTAAAGCGAGTCAAAAATCATAATGTGGACGGAATCTTTTTAATGAGTGATTTTTCAAGATGTCGCATTTGTAATTTATACATCGTGCATTATGATGGTTTAGAAAAGAGTTTACTATTCTCTTCGTTACCTCTGCTCTGTAAGTTGTGCACAAGGATGATAATGGTAATGATGATGATGATAATAATAATAATAATAATAATAATAACGATGGAAATTGATAGTAAGAGTAACATTATTATTATTATCATTATTGATTAAACAACGGAAAAGAGAGCCAGATCAAATGCGTGCAATCATTGCGATCGGAGAAAAAAGTTGGGGCGAGGAAACTGAAAGAAAAAAAGGAGGAGATAAGGGGAAGTGTGAAACGAGAGAGCGTCTCGCCTCTACTACATGTGTATATTATACATATATTTTTTCTCGTTCGGAATCGTCTTTGCAGCGTACGACTAAATAGAGCTCCCTATACATTCGAACACACACACACACACACAAATGCAACTATAAGTATACGCCTTGCGTCACCATCGAATTTTCAGCAAAGCAAAAGCCGGTCACATGAGCTTCTCGAGTGCATGGCTGGTTCTGCAAGCTCCATCTCCTCCTCCTCCTCCTCCTCGTCCCCCTCTGGCCCTGTCCTGTTTTATCGTGAAAATTTTCTGACGTAGCGGAGCCTGAGATTTATATGAGCCGGCTGATAAGAGGGCTCGACTTACTATTACGTATAAATCATCTCTCTCTCTCTTGAGTTTCGAGGCTTTATCTCTCGTTCGTTCGCCTGTTCCTCAGTTTATTTTCTCCGACGCTGCGGTGCAGGCAAGTCATTTTCAAAGGAAAAGGAGAGAGGAAGCGACGGGTTCTTATTTCCCTTTAGTCCTTTCTTAAAACGGCAGAGCGATACTTAGTAGTTAAATGTGTTCCATCGGATGATCATTGTATTGGATACCACGAGTACATTGTCTCAAGATATTTCTAGTCAGCATTTACCCGAAATTTTTATTCGATATACTTCACGTGTCCCTAGTCATTGTTTTGCCCACCTCAGTTCCTGTATTGAAAATTCACAGAGCTCTAACAATCTCATCTTCCGCAACTTTGCGAATTTTCAATCCAAAAACAGTGCAGGGACTTGGGGTAATGTCAATAGTTATATTCTCAGAGTAATTTTGAAAAAATCCTGTGGAAAAATCCTGTTTGCGCCACTGGCACGCAATATTGAGGTGGGGTTGTTCATCTATTGATTATTTTTAAAACAAGATTCACAAAACATTTGTTTTTTAATCCCAAGAGAAAAAGAATGTAAAAATAGCCGTGCATATTAATAACCCTGATCGGTGGATCCACCCGCACCCAGCCTAGAGGCTTAAGGACTAGTTGAAGGGCTCGACAGTCAGGCCGAATCGAAGCTCTCTCTCTCTCTCTCTGCCGTTGCATTGGTGCCAAACATCCTCCATATGAGTTATACGCATAACATCATCTCCCGATATATACGCATGGATCATTCCACAAAAATTGCGGTATTTCATATCCTACAGTCTCAGTCCATTTTCTAAACACATATTTCCGGATGACACCAATATAATTTATTGCGGACGCGTAAGGTGGCGATACACGTATAGCCCATACAGTTTTTTAAATTTGTCACGCTCTAGTTTTTAAATATTACATTCCTGCAGGACGAGTAAAAACTGTTTCCAAGGATAAGTGTGCACCGTTTCAGTTGTAGTTACCAATATTGAGATTTTTAAATTGCACAACGCGGCAAATGTTTTGTGTGTAGTAAAGTCGAGTGCACATTAGCTCTGGGACGTTTCATGTACCACGTACTAAAAATTGAAATGTAGCTTCTACTAGTTTTGTCGTATTTCATTTTTATGTTCCTCTTTCAATGCGTTCATCTTAATATGGGTTTTCTGAAAATAGTGATGGAGCCGATCCCAATAAAATCACCACTTAATTTGGACCACACATGAATTAAAATGAATTGAAAGGAAAGACATCCAACACGAACAGCATTTTTCGTGGAATGACCTACGTACGTGTATGCAAGCATATAGGTGTGGATCATTGCTGTATTGCAGTGACTCGATCAATTGGCGCGGCTATACCAGTACAAGGTACTTCAGACATACATTTGACATCTGTGCTATCGCACTCTGGGGAGTCTGGGGCTCTGATGGGCTTCGCGGAGAGACACACTCATACAAACGGGCGCACACATTTCCACTTCATCCACTGCTATGTATGTATGCGTTCAATTGATCTCCGGCCTCCTTGTCTAGGGGAAACTCGTTTTTGCCGCACACGCGCTATATCGTGCGTTGCACTTAGGTAGCTGAGTACTGCCCTCGAAAGCTTTTTAATCGAGAGCTTTACAAACGTTATTGTACGTGCGATGCGAGTCCGATCTGTGAATAAATGTACACGCGTCGATGTCGAGGTCGATGTTTATGGGACCGCTAATCTATAGCAGATTTTTATTTCTATCGATGAGTATATGTGCATGTTTGCATGGGTATAGTATAAGAATGTGTAGACGCATTACACACGTGACGTTGGTTTATCTGAAAATCTCGCTATGGTTACTTAGTTTATTGAAATATCTCGCTAGATTTACTAGGTTTTCTTGAAAGTCCCGCTGGGGTTGTCTGCCTACCACCCGCCTAAAGATTGACCTAAATAATAACGCGGATGATAGAGGGACGTTAAAAAAGTAAGCATACAACGAGCCTGCAGCAAAAGTTCTACCACGTGTGTATATATGTACCTATACTGCTATTATCATGTCAGGCAGCGACGACGAAAAACAAACTGCGAACCCACAATGGTACCACCAACAAAGCTATAACTGTGCGGCTAATCTGAAAACGAATCATCATTGTTTTTGCGCGAGCACGTATATATCACGCCCAGTTCATTCGAGCATGGGTACAAAGGAGGAAAATGAAGAAAGAGCTAAGGAAAAATACTTAATAAAAGCGGATTTTCGAGCAAGTTTCCGGGAAGGGGGGATTCGAATAGCTCGTCAAATCAGTCGCCTTGACATCGATTTCTTTCTCGGACTCGTGCCTCCCTCTATTGCCCCAATATGCACATAGATGGTACCTCCTCCTTACTTACCCCGCTATTGTATACATGCATGGAAAATTTAATACCTTTGAATGCACAATACGTATCCTACCATAGAATTTAGGGGTAATTTGTATTTATCGGAAAATCGCTATAATTTTTGCAGTGGATTGAGCAACGGTAAACCTAGTTGCTTTTTGCAAGTGTATACAAGGGCGGAGATGACTAGTGCGAACTGTAGGATCTTTGTGAAATTTATTGCGGATAGCACCGAACTTGCACGTAGCGAGTAATTTGCAAAAACGCACTGTTTTCCCCGTGAAAGGGCGATTGATCCCTGCTAATGGTCGTCGACATTTATTATGAACCGATGGCAGGATATATAATACCCGTGTACACTTTGATCAAGGCGCATCATCCAATTATCGCGAGTAGCACTATCCCACTCGAGCTTCATAATATGATGCAGAAGCGAAGGAAAAAAACAAAATAAGCGACACACACCTGTACGATTGATCATTATTATTTCGCCAAGCAGTCGGTCATCCGCGCGCTATATTGAACGCACACGTCGGAATTAATTACGAATGAGCACGGCTGACGCGTCCATCATCATCGATTAATGCGTGGACATGGATGGATGGATGCCCGTGTGCATTGTATGTGCAATATTATCAATCAAAGAGTCGACGAGTAGCCTATATACATGCTTGCGGTGTGCACCCTTTCGAACTATATTACCGTCGGTTTGATAATGAGTGTAAAGTATAAGGACGCACAGGTTGCGTGAGCTTTAAGAACAATACCGATAGGAATATATTATACGGTACGATCGTCACCAGCATAGGACAATGCGCGCGTAAGGCCGATGCTACGAACTGCAGGACGAGGACAATAGCCCGGAGCGCGCGTTAATAGCTTTCCGCGGTGCTTTTTTTGCACTTTAATACCCTCTACTTATCTTCAAATAGCACGTGATTTGGTCAATATTTGTTCATCTGAAATCCTGTCGAACGATCATCGGTATCCGCCTCCTCCGCGCCCCTCGCCCCCCGCGGAATTACGTAAAATCCTTGTATTTTTTCCCTGTTCCGATGAGATGAAAATCTTCTCATTCTCGGCGAGATGTATATATATATATATATATACGCAGAAAATCATGCACGATAATAGAGGCAGATACTGCGGAGTAAGATTCAAAGATACAGCGAAAGAGACTTGGAAAAACAAAGCTTTAAATATTCAGATGGCATGGACGAAAGAAAGAAAGAAAGCTCGATACGTATGATCAGATGTACGGGCAGAAAATTAGATACAAATAATGTATGCACCGGCAGAGTGATATTCTGGAATGGCAATCGAGGAACTGATTTTTAAGATTGCGACTCAACGGCACAGAAATCAACGGTCACAGAATAAAATGCTTGACGCGAATTTTAAATTTGTACTTCCTTACAGCAGCAGTGATAGCGTGACATATTGTGCTTTTATTTCCCTGACTCGTCGATGCTACTATTGGTATAATATACACATACCTAATAAATATGTCATCGCGGACATTGTGGACAATATGCATAATACTGCACAATAATGTTCAACAGTGTTAAGAAGCTACACTCAATTGTAACTACAGAATGCCCTATCTTCGATACGAATTCGATGTCATGATAGGTATACCTGTGATACAATGTAATCATATATTTTCGTACGAGTGCGCACATAATACGTGATAGATGTGAGCGCGTGCGCGTCCTTTGAAGAGCATCGGCGGCAGCGGTCTCGTGGTACTTGGTCTTGCTGCATTAGCGCATGTCGGATTTCGCTCTCCATCGCTCTTACCCGCCCTCTCGAAAATCACTATCCTTTCGTCCTCGCCGTGTCGCGCATACCCTTTGCCGTGTAAGCTATGTTACATCGATGCGGGCCTAATCGATGAAGTATTCCGCGAGTGGGGGGGGAAAAAATATATACGGTCAGTACGATCGGAAACGACGGAAATCCCGAAAGAATCGCGCCAGAGCCGAAGGGATCGTTTGAATGAATCTTCATCGCGCGCGCGGGATGTATTAATCGCGAAAGGGGACGCACTAGGAGGGACAAATGTCCGTCCTCGTTCCTTCGTGGTCTCCCCCCACCCTCCCGTTTCTGCAAAAGATTCGGTGCTCGTTGTTTTTTTCCCGGAAAAATCTAATCGAGAATGAAACGGAGGAAAAAGGCATCGCTGACGATGTTGACCGATCGCTCGAAATATTTTAGACGCCATCTATCAACCTGCAGCGCTCGTCGTGGCGCGCAGCAGTCCTGCATTCAGCGATGGTAATATTATACCGGGCGCACACAAGCGCCCATTCATTCGTTTATTCGCCCGTTCGTTCGTTCGTTCGTTCACCCGTTCGGCGAAAAGAAAAAAAAAAAAAAAGGGCAAACTAATGTTCTTATCACTTGCATGAACGCGCGCGCACATGTGCAGCCTGTCATGTGCGTACCTTATAAATATACGACACATTGTAACGTCAGTCTGGGTGTTGGTTTATTCCCCCCAATGATTGCAATGATGATGTTCATTATTATTTTCATGAATGTAAGTCAATTAAACGGACATCGGAATTTGCCCGTTGCGCAACGCGAACGTGTATGGCGGCTAAAAATAACTCGTGACTAAATGCACGGATAGACGCGCGCGAAAAAAAAAAAACCCCTGTTACAGACGGTGGCTCTCGATCGCTTATCGCGATGGATATGGTGTATCCAAACAGGCGAATCTTCGAAACCTGAGATGTGACTCACGATTAGCCATCAACAATTGGTATTATATGTAAGACGCGAAGAATCCGTTGTACTATCGATTATTTCTTGTTTTACTCACGACAGTGGGGATGCCGATAATGATCCTGGGCATCGATGTACTCGTATCACAATTCGTCACGATTGTCATTACTTCTGTGAGAATTTATTGTACTGTTGGTCAATTTTCATTCATACTTGTGGTTATGCATGCTTCTCATCGACCCTAATCGACTTTGCATGCCGTATACAGTACTTATCGCGGTATAGTATAATAGTGTAGCAGTGATGCTGCAGCTTTTTAGAAATAGGATTCCGCACGAACGCGCTCGATACCAGATCCGGTGAGCCGATATATGTATGCCCTTCGCGGTGGATCAATCGTAAATCGTAAACATAGTCGGCTGAGCCTCGAAATTATACGAACAGCGTGCACGAGAATATACAGTATTGAGGTAGATTGCTGTACTATGTTGATGCCCGAGCGTGTACTTACGGAGCTAATGTATGCTACCATAAGTACCGAATACGAATGAATGAACGTTCCTCTGTAGCGTGTGGATTTACATTTTTAAAGGAGTTGTAGGTATCGTACAAACAAAAAAGATGACTGTACGTAGAGGTACTTTTTATTTTGTCACAATAATACAGGTATATTTACATCCCTGCTCTCCTCTTGTGTGATGAACACGTAACAAGGAATTGAATTGCATTCGTGAGTGAATTTTCCACACATGGCTTTCTACGGAGCGCTAAAAGGTGACGATGGAAAAATGATAACCACTCCGTCGAGGGGGGGGATACTTTGTGCAAAAAGCCCGAGAAACACAATATTACATGCTCGCGCAGGCGCCCCAACAGAGACATCTCCATTCGAGGGGTGGAAGCGGTGCCCGTTCCTTGGCGCAAGTTGTTCCATGCCGTTTCCGGGTGATAGCTGTTCGGGAGCGTTTCTCAAGCCGAGCCGGCTCGGGGGGGGGGGAAGAAGTCTTTGCATACAATGGTCCGTGCGCGCGCGCGTATAGGTGCATAATGCACGGCGCGAGCCGCGGCGGAACGTAAGAAGAAGAAGCAAAAATTACCATGCCGGAGAGGAAGAGGGGGCGAAAGGAGCACGAAAAGTTCGAGCAGGCGCGCACAACGGGATGAAAGTGGAAGAAAAAAAAGTTGGAACGTATATTATTATGCACGCACAGTGGTGGTGGTTACCTCGGGTCGGAGAAAGAAAAAACGGACGACAAGTTCGTGGGACGCAAGGATAATCACGGAGATGATGGAGAACAATGGGCGGAGGGGGTGATCCACGAGCAGCCCTCGGCGGGTTTTGTTTCGATTGTTCCGCGTCGTCGTCATCGATCAGCGAGATTGCGTATTATATAGGGTGACCAATCGTCGTGCGGGTAAAAAAATGCGCAAACTTACCAATCGTCGAGCAGCGGCCACACGGGACGATCCGAAGCCCGCACTATCTCTCTGACGATGATCGACACCCTCGATCCCACCGCAGCAGGAACGTCCGATCGGTCGCCGAGGCAGGCGCGTACTAGCCGTCGCGACGAGCTCTCAAGCGGATACCGAGCGATGCCAAGGAGCCGCAGGGCTGCTCATTATCCGCACGAGAGAGCGAGCTCCGTTGTACGCGCGGACGCGGGATATCGGAGGTATTTGCGTGCAGAGGGGCTAAATAGTAACGTTGCGCGCAGTGGGCGCTCGTCGCTGCACCAGCGCACGGGACAATGGTAGACCCGCGACTCCTAGAGCCGAGTCTTGCCGAGCGACGATTTATAAACGCCCGCGCCGGCTCTTTTTGCCCCCCCCCCCCCCTCTTATCTTTCTTCTTCTGCCGCACGGCGATGCATCCCCGCGCGTCTTACTGTCCGTTCGATCGACGTTTTTCCCTCTCCTTCTTCCGGCTCTCTGCGCTTGCCTGGCGGCCAAAGAGCCGGGCTTGACACTATTTTTTGCCGATGCCGATCATTTAACTGCCCTGTCCCAACTCTCGTTATAAGTATTCCGCGTACTGTGCATGATGCACTGCGCTCACGCGAGTCCGTCACCAAGTTCTTCCTCTTCTCCTTCTTCCGCTCTATTGTTATCCTGTACGTATATATAACGCACAGGTGCGCGCGCGCGGTATCGTATATACACTCGTTGTACCTCTGCATCATCGCGACGTTTGTATATATTCGTGGACGGTGTATCGTCGATCGGATCTTTCGGTCATTCATCACCCGCCAACTGCTGCGCCCACGGTCATTTTTATTTTCAACGGCCGGTTGGGGCTATATGCTATGTGTGCCTAATTGCTTCTAAAATCGGGGATTACGTTGGGCGCGGGATGGAGATCCTTCCTTCGTGTACTTATGTCATGCCCGCACCTATTTATACATCATAAATATAGATCCTGCGTGCGTTCGTATTGTCCTTTGTTCGCGATTTACATTTTAAGCGCGCTCGTGCCGGTGCTCCTTTGGATCGATACTCTGCGGCACACGATCGAGGATTGAAATGTCACGAGCTGAAACTCCGATGGTCAGTTTATTCGCATCGTTCAGTAAGGCGTTCCTCGATTTATGCGCGTAAAACTGCGCGAGTCGGTTATTTATTGCTTTCATATGTACGTATTGTATACCGCAGCAGCGTGATCGGTTCTATCTAAAGATTTGCAACGTATATACACGATCTGCGATCATCATTGCCGTATCGTAATCGTAGTAGTAGCTAGTTGTAGTAAAACTTGTGTATGCGTGTGTATAATACCCGCATCGTATAAACTATATATTGGACAAACGCGCGTATCTATATAATGTTTGTACCACGTGCCTCGTACCGTTGAAAATAAATCAAGATCCAATTGAACCGCATCTATTAGTATTCGTAGGTAGCAGGTCTAGCAGGGAATAGCAGAATACTGCGTCGTCGATGGTGAAATATATAGGCTGGTACTAATCGATTCGAATGACTTTTCAGTTGTGACTTCTTCGGCAAGAGTTGAGAGAAAAGAAGGAACAAAATAGCTCTTTGTCGGATAAATAAAGCTTGCGACAGCGGAGAAAGAACGAGGGCACTTTGCGCAATACTTTTTATGCCTACGGTCAAAATAGTTGTACTCATGAATTTGAAATACACGCGGCGACAGCAGCTATTGTAAGTGGTGCGTGATGTCTGACCATCTGATCTGACGCAAAGATTTTCTACACAATACAACTATGGGCGCACTTTGACGCAAATTTCTTCTTCTTTATACGTTGCTTGTACAAATAAGTTTTACAAACTTTGCTATCTGGTGTCACCAACGTTCTTCTTCTTCAATGGCCAATTCGTTTGACTTCGACGAGACGTTAGAAATTCAAAATGTTCGGATCGTGAAATGTACTGGAAAAATGCAACCAGTAGCGATGCATAAACATGTATAAATAATCTTCGTGTTTTTTGTATGATATGATGGACGCAACCCTAATCATACATCATCATAATGATTAACAATAAAATACTAAGAATAATAACAATAGTTGACGAACACTCTTTTTTCCTTTTTTCTTGCTCCACTATAAATATGACATGTAGGGTATAGGGGACCTATTGCTAGACTATTACTACTTCTACTCTACTATACCACGCCTCGTCATCATCGTGATCACCAAGCTATACCAACTACTGAACCATGTGTTATTACTCATCTCCCCTCTTCCCCCCTGATTTCCCACATGTTCTTCATTAGAAGATCACATGCCGCAGTAGGAGCAGCATAATAGCTCTTACAAGTGTATACACATGCATACGAACACACTCGCACTCCGTGCTGCATTTTCCAGAAACGCTTGTGCAAAGACGAGCAGAGGTCTGTCAGATGCTTATGAGCGATAAGAGAGAGAGAGAGGGAGAGAGATACTGCTTCGTTGTTACAATTGTCGTACTGTTTATATGTATATTATAGGTACCCATGCACTTATTTTTCACGCACATTTATCATCCGTGTTTGAAATGGCCTGCTAGAAGTACGCTGATATACGTTTCGCCATGTGCAGATATTTGATTACGTACCCTCAACCATACACCAATGATTTTTCTTACGTTCCGCTTGCATGCGAACCTTCATCTCGATTCACTTTAGATGTTGTTTACACGTAGGGGCGTGAAAGTAGGTAGCTTAGCTTTGGCAACAAACAATTTGTTAATCGAACGAAATGAGAGCAACCAAATATCCTAGCACTCTCTCACTGAGGTCTGAAAATAGTCAACATTCCTCCATGCCCATCATAGTGTGCGCGCGTTGCGATGTGCCGCTGTTTCCTCTCTTATAGTATTTAAATGGAAATTATTTTTATTATTATTATTATTATTATTATTACGTAGACGTATAAAACTGCATAAAACTGCTCATTTTACGAGTAAACATTATTTTGCATTCTACGTGTTCATGTTTGGAAGTAAGGGGTGTATGAATTATAATCATGTCATGCTGCATACACAGAGGCATCAGTTCAGAGATGGATTATTAGTAAATATACAATGTCATATTTTTTTCGCGTCTTTTTCAACGAGAAAAGTTAACCCAACTTTGATTTTTCCTAAGATTTTCTTTGGTGTAGTTGCACCTTTTTTCTCATTCCATAGGTTTGAAAAAATCGATATCACGAGAGATATTACGAGACAAATCAAAATTATCAAGAGTGTAAAAAAATGGTGAAAAACTACAAGTATACGCTTTTATTTATGAACTAGAGCGTTGTATGAAATTATTTTTAAAGCATTCTTGATTGATAAAATCGGGTTTCGCCAAAGTATTTTACGATGCGCTCATAAACAACATACGTTATTGCTCGCTCCCATTTATATAAATCTGACGTACTTAGAGTAAAAGATCATTAATTTCTACATCTCGTTCTACTTTCTAATTCATAAAAAAAAAAGCGTATATTTATAAAAATTCTTCCGATCTTACTTTCAACCGAGTCTATGTATCATTCGAACCAAGTAGAAACAGTCGAGTGAGGTAAGACGGGCCATTGATGACCGAAGATAACTTAAGGTGGCCTAATCCGCATTCGAATTCAATGATTTTTAATTTACCAATACCTCATGAAAAGAAGTCTGTGAAAAATGTTCACAGGCACTAGAATTGCATTGTCACCCCAAAAATAGTTATGTCGAAAAAACACGTTGTTACAGCTAAGCAAGAATGTGTAAAATAAAAGAATATGCCAATGTATTTTTTTTTTTTTTTTCAATAGAGGACGACGACCCTTCATGCAAGTATGAAGAAAAGAAAAATAAAAAATAAAAATTGATACAGTTCTCTTTTTCTTTTCCGTTTGTCATCTCTTTCGCGGAAAAAAGGCCACGCCACCATCTAATTTCACCGATAAACTCGTTTCCGCGGATGCAGGTGCAGTTACGCGCAACGAGTGGCTACGTGTACTTGCTCATCTTCTCTCGAGAAAAAAAAAAAAAAGGCCCCTTGGCGCCCCCCGGAGGGGCAAAGGACTGCGGTATGTACTGCGGATGGACTGCAGATATTCCGCTGAAAGTCCAACGGTATACTTACTTTGAGCGCAAAGTTACTTTTGTTGACGCAACAACGGTCACGATTGACAGTAATACAACAGGTGATCGCTCGATATTCAATTCAAAGAAACGTATTGAGTATGTACAATGTTATGCATGCAATGAATTTTTTTTTTCATAATATTGGAATTAACAGTTGATTGTGCCAACTTAAATTTCGAAGAAAAAAAACAAGCAGCACGTACAAGATATAAGCAGCAGCCACAAATAGCTATTGCCAAGAAATAAACATGAAGCAACAACACCTATAGTAGGTATATTGCCCCTTCCGCGCTGCACAGTCTGCAAAAACAAACGGACCGCAAGCCAAAAGCCATCAGCAATAATACATCGATACCTTTAAGTATAAAAATATAGGTATATGTTTATCTGTATATAATATATACATACGATAGGTACATCCCGTGTTCTGAAAAAAGGTCTGCGCATACATGCGTACCATTATACACCTATACGTTTCCGTGTGTATGTACAACCACATACATTGCACACTCGTATACAGGCGCACGGAACAAAGGCAGCGGCGTATTATGGGTGTACTGTATACGACCGTCAAAGCTCGACTCGAGCTTGCGGGTCGAAAAATTGCAAAAACAGTAAGTACAGTCGCAGGGGTTGAGGTCTGGGGTGTGTCGACAGCACACCCACAAACACGTATTGTACGTATGGGTGCTAATACTTGTTGTACACGCGTCGGTGGTGTGTCGTGCAACATATAAGGCATGATACGTATATAGGCTCGCGGGCGTTCAAAAGGGAATACTGCGGTCGGTTTGGAAAGCCGATGGACCATCATGCACGATGCTGCAGAGCTCCAGCGGAGCGGCGAACTATGCCGTCCGTTTTGTGATCCACGGGCGAGCGAACGGGCTTTTGCCTCTCTCTCTCTCTCTCGATACCCACCTTTTGTGTGCCGCGCGTGTGTATTTATATCCGCCTGCCTACAACTCGTGAGAAAGGCGCGCGCATGTCTTGTCAAAACGTTATAGCCGCTGGCCGGACGGGGGAGAAGTACTTGCGTGCCTATATACCTGCGCTGCAGTTTCGCGCCGACAGGTATACCCGATCGGTCGGTCGGACGATAATATTACGCACGCGCACCGGAGCTTTTTCTTCTTCTTCGTGGTATGACACGGCGGTAGTTTTGCGGTGGCTCTCGAATTTGCTTTTGTTTTTTCCGTTCGCTCGTCCCTGGGTTTCGATTCGACAAACGAGCGCAAACTGTACAGCTGCAATCAGATGATCAGCGCGACCACGGGGAATCGGAGGGACAGCGTCCAGTAGGGAGCGGAGGAGGAATCAAATGAGGAATTCGGTCATCGTAAGAAGTTAGTGCGATCTCATAATCCTGCGCATGCTTGGAAAATCACCCCTCTCTGCCAGT
This sequence comes from Copidosoma aretas, assembly GCA_030522625.1. NCBI lineage: Eukaryota > Metazoa > Arthropoda > Insecta > Hymenoptera > Encyrtidae > Copidosoma > Copidosoma aretas. The sequence goes on from JAPYYV010013033.1 coordinate 36,287, forward strand.
TGTTGATTCTTTCGGTAGCAACGATTAATTCCAACAGAAGCATCAAACGATGGTGATTCATAATCATTCGCAATTCAATCATCAAACGTCAACCGTGTCATCGCGGGAGTATCAATTTTATCAGCCATTGTTGTACGTTTTCTGTAATTCTAGGGAATACAAGCTATCCGTTTTAGCCAACACAAAGTTTTTCTGATACCATGATCGACTCGATGATTTGTTTTTTCATGTTTCATCGTTTTTTGGACCACTAGACGAATGTATTTTTTGTTTTCCAACTCGCAGGATTTTGTCTACGAGTTGCTCAGTGGCAGTCACACCGGTAAATTGTTGTTGTTTCCCCTCGACGAATCTTTCCGATCGTGTCGGGAAAAAAAAAACGAAAGTAACCCACCCAACTCGTTTTCGAGCCAGCCTCTGCGCGCACGGATAATCGTATCCAAAGTACCGCTCGCATCGAGTTCAAAGTTTGTTTCAAAAAATGGCACGAACGGCACTGATGCCGGCTGGCAAACGCACGCACGCGCTTTCCCGATCAATATCGATCGGAACCCGAAAACAGAAGCGGCTGCCCCCCCCCCCCCCTGCGCAATCACAAATTCAAAGCTCACCGACTCGCGCTCGTCCCAAATATGCAAAGCTCTCTCCGCTGTAACAGATTATGGGGAGTATAGCGGCAGTAGTCGTAAACACTTGAATTATAAGAAGAGCCAAGCAAGCTGCCGCCGCCGCACCGGTAGTTGTACTTACAAGCGGGGCGTCCGGTCATCTCTGTGCGCGCAACACGTATGCGTGTATATAAGTATACTGCAGAAGGGCGTTGCATGCTATCGGAGAACTGGCCGGCTGCCAGTCCTCTGCTGCGCGAGGAGTCGAAAAAGCTTACTTACCCCCCCCCCCGCCGATCCAAGCCCCGAACCGAGCAAACAACCTGTGAGTGAGATGCAGGGGAAAACAGAGAGAGAGAGAGCACTTTTCGCGGTGCAGCTCCTCCTCAGCCGTCCTTCCCTACCTCGCTCCTTTCCTATTCCAGTCCGCGTGCATATTACATGGGTACATGCGTGTATACGTAGATACTGGGTAAAACAGGGGTATATCACGCACCTGCTCTGCTTCTTTTCTTCTATATTATATACGTGTATGTATAGAGCACCTATACTAAATACCACTGTATTATTTCTCCTGATTCTCCTGAATCCATCGGCGTCTCGATCCTTCTCGTCGTTGGTTTCGTTTGCCCTCACTCTTGGAGACGCATAAGTATTACAAGCATACATCTATTTCTCGCTCTGCCGTGATATTCCATGCTCTGCACAATCATAATAATGAACTGCACCCACGCGTGGAACCGTGGCTCATTTCCATACCCAGACAAGTTTTTATGATCCACGCATGCACGCAATCAGCTCGCGATTGAAAAAAATAGCGAGTAGAGGGGGAAAAACGAACGAAATTAAAATAATTAAAATCTGCTGCGTGTACGCCTTGAGGAGGAGGAGGAGGAGGATAGGACACAACACACGACGAAGTAATAAAATCAGGCGTGCGTTTCCAAGTACATTAGTTGTACTATGTACGTATGTATATGCGAGGCCACCCGCACAAAGACGCCTTTGCGACGCGAGTCCTACCCCCTGTCTGGCTTTATTCGAGTATTAATAACTTTAACGATTCCGTGCTACGAGTTAGTTATAGCATATACGACAGAGACAATTACAGGAGTGCCCGATGGCCAGCGACGGTAAACTGATGCGCGGAGCAACCGACTCTCTTGTCTTGGACCTTGTCACGCTGCGATATTAAGTTCGCTCCGGTACCGATCAGTCCCCACTCGGTTGTATCGTACCCGCACGCGCTCATGCCTGTTCGTATAAACGTTTCTGGAAAAAATCGCAGCGACATCGCGCTCATCATTACGAACCGGGGTGCGTCATTTTCTAGATACTTATCGTCGATCGAAAACGTATTGTCTCGTCAAATTCGAAGCAGTGCGCTAGTGAGAATGCGTTGTATCAACAAAATTTTATACCCCATACTCACGCGTTATAATATACATATTCTGTTTTCGTGTGTTCCAGCGAGTACGAACCTCGTCGGCAAATTCACCCAGAGTGTACGGAGAATCGTCCAGGACGTCAAGGACGAGGGGACTGCTAGTAAGTTATGTGTGCCGACTCTTTCTTTGGATTCTAAAATTAGACGAGTACGTACTCGTATTCATCTGGGTGATACATTGGTCACAATACACACGTAGCCGCGCTCATACTTGCTTTGGGTTTTACCGGCAGGTAACGTTATGCCTTTTTTTTTTTTTTTTCCTTTTTTTTCTTTTTCGTGTGTCCGTGCCGATGGCTTATCACCGATGAATATCTGCGCGTACGCCTCAACCGCGAGGCACGCGTTATTTGAACGGCGTTTCTCTATCAACGACGTTGGTTCATGTTCGTGGAAACGTTTTTTTCTGTTTGTCCTGCTCGAGCTGTGTATTACTGTACCACACAAATATCGAAATAATTGATTCTACCGTTTGAGTTGGACTTTTATCACGGGAGAAATGCTATTTTGTGTAATCGAGTGCGTGTCACGCACTGTTCACTGGTATAGCCGTGGATTTGAGGAATACCACGAAATTACGGTCCTTCCGCGTCCGTTTGCCAATATATTTTTCTATTTGTAGTTCTCGTTCTTTTCAACTCGAGTGGAGAATCGAGGAAAACTAAGTCCTTCCGGTCCAGGTCATCAATGGCACCTGAAATTCGCAAGTTTCTGCGTTTTGGTCGTAAAGAAACTGAATTGCCCTGAATTTGAATTTGTAGAATCCACAAAAAAATTACCACTACTACTTCTAGCAGCACTCGACGAGTCAAAGCCCTCCGAATTTTGGCTAGTAGGACCTGGCATTAGTGCGTGATAAATCTACACTAGCTAGTCAATATTCTTTTTGCAATTTTATCATTTCACCATTGTTATATGATTTTTGGGAGGCTCTGGCCCCGGCATATGTATTTATTTAATAAACTTTATTACTCGTATAAATATTATTTTATTTTGCCGATCAAGGGGTCTAAAGCAATTTGTTTATGAATCATTAATTTTAACAGAACTACAGGAAAAAACCAGCAAAATATACGAATCCCAGGTGATGTTTATCACCCCAATAAATATCTAAATATTTATCAAGGTGCAGTGAAATATTTGTATCCATGTTGATGGCTTGTCATGCCCCTGTAAAGCTCGAGGCATATCAAATATCTCCACGTCTTCTGAATACAGAATATACTCCTGTACCGGTTTGACCATCGCAGTACGATGCGCATGAAATTTTGCTTTTCGTATACTTATGCGTGGACCTGACGCTTCCCTCCACTGTGGTACAATGCTACTTGCACACATCTCTTTACGTATAATCCGCACCAAGTTTATGTACAACGGACTACCTATACGGCAGCTTTTTCGAAGCAAGAGAAAGCTTCGGGAAGATGTGTGATGTGCGCGAAACATGCCCCTCAGGCGCATGCTCCAGTAGTCCCCCTTCGGAAACTTTCCCCAGCTATCTCCCGAAAAAAGTTTATCCCTGAGTGCAGAAAATGGCCTATTTTTCTTCTTCGCGCGGCACTTTGAATTATTCATTCTCTCGCGCGAATAAGTGCATGCATATTTTTCGCGCCTACTTTGTAGTTTTTCCGTATATATAGATACACACGTGAATGCAGCACACAGCATCCAAGCGACGCGCGGAGAAAAGAGATAAAGCTCACCAAGCGTTGGCGCTTGATAAATTTACTCGCATCAGGCGCGTGAATTCCGAGGGAAAAGAGAGATGATGGATACTCAAAGTTTATAAAAAATAATGCATCCGGCACAATTAACATCAGCAATCTGTTCAGAGTTTATTTTAAGCAACAGCACAATGGTTCCATTGCTAAAATGCACAACTTTGTATCGATTACCACCGCAGATCAATGATCACGACCAATCCCTCTCGTATCTCCGTGCGGAAATCGCGAAATTTGCTGTCCAAGATTGTCGCGAACCGGCGGAGCGTGGACTCCCTGTCTCTGCTGGGACGGGCGAGATGAACGCGTGGAAGAAAATAAAAATACTCATCACGCCCGCAGGTGGACAAACCAAGGAGGAGGTGATCGAGACGAACGAGAGGCTACGGGCCGTGAGAATAAGACTCGACGGCAGCTACGAGACGGCCAAGCGCGCGCTCGTCGAGCTCATGCGCAAGTACACCGACAGCAAGCAGGTGCGCAACGTCTTCGAGAGATACAACCTGCTCAAAGTTATGATCAAGGTATTTCCGTGCCTCTTTCCATGCTCATCGTTGTACACACAAAAGCTCGTCCGAGTAGTTGATTTGGCCGCGAAAAATGTGTGACGCCAAACGTAATATTGATCGGCCGACGTGCCCCGCCCCCCCCCCCCCCCCCAGGACGTGATAAAGCTGGAGACGCAGTACTGGACCCTGGTCGACATACCGCGGCAGGAGAAGCAAGAGACCGTGCCCGCCTTTGTCCTGCGCGCCTGCACGATCATGGAGAAGAGCCACAAGAGCGGCGAGGGCGTCAAGACTTCGGCCAAGCTGGCCGAGGAGGCCGAGAGCAAGCGCGAGCGCATCGAGCGGCTCGAGAGTACGTACATTTATCATCATTATTATTATTCGCGGAAAATAATATTTTACCTGCAACCGTCGTGCATTATCCGTATATGCATAATAATCCGTCTGCCGGAGGATATTTACGATGACAAATATAGTACGTTCTGTCGCTTCTGTTGTGGTTATTACTTCACTTCGTCCAGAGCTCGCCCGGAAAACTATAGTTTACTTTATCTTTTCCAATCTGTTTACGTCATTGGCGCGCGAATGCTGACAAGTAGCTCGCCCGCATGCGCGCGCAGCGTTGATCCATCCGGTCGGAGGGTGAACAAAAATTTAGTCGTCGACCCGAGGTTCGTGGGATGGAATTTTCGAGGAGTTTTTCTCGACCCCTCTCGCGCGAGCCGCTGGGGGGCGTTCGACGGTCCATAAACACCAAAGCCAGGTTATTATACGCAGCGGGAACGGGGAAAG